>JAFISE010000025.1:0-26909 GCA_022560025.1 Stagonosporopsis chrysanthemi
CCTACCTCACTGCGCCTAGATGCCGCGCAGCGATGCTGTGCGCCGCCCATTCCTCGCCCGGCCTGCATCATGCCGGCTGGCCCTCGACTGCCCCCCCCCCCCCCCCCCTCCCCCTTCCCCCCCCCCCCCCCCCCCTCCTCCTCTCTAATCCCCATCTAACCAACCCCTCCACCCCACAGGCTTCGCCGACCGCCAATTCTACGCCGACTGGTGGAATTCCTGCGACTGGCTCGAATTCTCCCGCGAATGGAACATACCCGTGCACCACTTCTTCCGCCGCCATGTCTACAGCGCGTCCAAGACGCACCTCTCGCGGCCCTTTGCGACATTCATCACGTTCCTCATCTCCGCTCTCGCCCACGAGCTCGTCATGGGCTGCATCACCCGCAAGTTCCGCGGCTACGGCTTCTGCGCCATGATGCTGCAGATGCCCATTGTTATGGTGCAGAGGAGCAGGTGGGTCAGGGGCAGGACGCTGTTGAATAATGTCTTGTTTTGGTGTAGTATGGTGCTGGGGTTGAGCATGGTGAGTTTTTCGACGGCTGTGTACTGATTGTGTTGGGCGTTTTGCTGACTGCGGATAGATGTGTGCGTTGTATGTTCTGGTATGAATGTGCCTGGTACGTAAATGACAAGGGCACGGGCACGGGCGTCATGGGAGGTCAGATGGAGGGTAGTCTTGTGATGGCGGATGTGCCTGCGATTTTGCGACTTTTGTTTGTTTGTTTGTTGTTTGTTTGTTTGTTTGTTAGACGGCTTGCGAGATACCCATTCTCTTAGTGTCAGTCTCCCACGTTCCCGCGATTGAATACATCATATTAAGAGAAGCTGAGCATATTCAACATTCCGCCAAGACGCGTCTCGCGCACTGCTCGTGCGCACACTACGGTATGAAAACATAAGAGGGTATCGTATCTGCCCCGCCGCCGCCGCCGCCAGAGTCGAGCGACCGTGGGGTACGCTGCATGCCGCTAAAAGATAAAGGGACCGTAAAGATGATAACAACGCCCATACATGCAAGTCAACTGATGTCTTTCTGTCTGTGTGACGACGGATACTTCACATGAGCCAGGGTGGCTAGTCCTGGCCCAGCATCTCGCTGTCGCCAAAGTCCTCGTCCTCGTCAATCACCATGCCATGAGCTTGCGCCGTCACATTAAGAATCGAGTCAGGTTCCTCGCCATCTTCGTACATGGTGCCCTCATTGTCCGAAAACGAGGCCTGCCGGTTCTGGTGGTCGTGGTCCGTGTTCAGGAATTGCCGGAGCCGCTGCACGCCTACGCCACTGAAGACACAGAAAACGTCGCGTTGGTGCTCGTTGAACTCTGCCTTGTGTCAGTGCTTGAACAGAGAGTAGCACTAGACAACTCACCTGGGGGTGCCTCGCGGCAGTAGACAAGCAGATCATCGCGAAGGAAAGCTTGTACGCCTGTCAAACTCAAGTGCGTGAGACGCGGACAGTTGTTCAACAAGGCGTGAATGCCCTGGAGAGTAAGATTGGTGCAGTAACTCAAATGAACTCTCTCCAGGACGCTAGCCTGGATCGGTCCACTGGATCCCATTTGCTTGGGTTTGGCCAGGGCCAGTATGCTGCGGTCTGTGATTGCTGCGCACTTGACCAATCCTATCCGTTTGAGTTTCGGGAGCGAAGCGAGCTGCGTGATGGACGCATCTGTCAGGTTTGTACAACATGCCAGATCAATATATCTTATTCTGTTGCACAGTTTGACCAATTGCGCGACTCCTGTGTCGGTGATTCGCGAGCAGTGGCCGAGGTGGATGTAATGCAGGTTCTTGCCCAGGCGCGTAATGGCCATGACCGCTCTGTCCGTAATGTGACGGCATTTGGCGAGCACCAAGTTGCGTAACCTTGGCGCTGCAGCCACGATTCTCTGCACGCCATAGTCCTGCAGCTCGCCGCAGTCTGTCAGATCCAAGATGCGCAGACTCTCATACGTCGCTTCAGCGGGGAGACGGAGAAACGCCTGGTCTGTTATTCTCCAGCAGTGTGCTAACCGCAGCTCGCGCAGGTGTGGGCCTTCCGTTATGAGTGTGGTGATGGAGTCGTCCTCGAGGTGTTTGCAGTCGTGCAGGTCGATCTCAAGGATGTAGCGGCAATGCAGAGCAAATGCTATGATGGACTTGTCGCTGAGCTGTGAACACCCGTTGAGTTTGAGTCTTTTGAGGTGCTTGCAGCTTTTCGCTACCTCCTCAAGCGACTCATCTGTGATCTTCTTGCAGTTCGTTATGTTCAGCCCTTGCAGTCGGATTGCGTTCTTCGCCAGCGCATACATGGTCTGGTCGCTGATGGCCTCCACGCTTGTGACGTCCAGCGCCAGGAGACTTCGATTGTCCTGCAGTATAGACACAAGGCTCAGATCCGAAAGCTTTGTGCAATTCGTGAGGGTCAATCGCTCTATGCGCTTGCAGGTGCGCAGGGACAAAAGTGTGCCGTCGCTGACTTCACTACCAAGTGCTGACAGATTGAGGCGTTTGATCAGACTGCAGTAGTCGAAGAAGCTATCCGCGGTACTGATCGTCTTGATGACGCTCAAGACGCCTGGCCACTTGTTGGTCGACGGTCTGTGCCACAGCAGCCCAACGGCGTTTCTTGACCAGTCTTTTGAGACGCCCATGCAGTTTCTGAGATCGGCAGGAGAGGCGAGCTTTGCGAATATGGCAATCATAAGCTCGGCGGGTAGTCGCGAGACGGGGGAAATGCGGTTCTGCTCCTCGATGGCTCGCCGGCGAGCCTCGTCGTCGGAATCCGGGGAAATAGACGGTGCCAGGGACGACAGCGAGTCGTTTGACTGCAGCATGATAGAGTCTTTGTCATCGTCGTAGCCGCGCTCAGGCGAGGTAGAGGCGGAGGTATCGGAACGGGACCTGCTGGCGTCTCTGGTCTGTCTGCGGGAGCGCGCCATTGTAGAAAGTTCTAGGGGTTGTAGTAGTCTAGGTGGAGGGTGCGGCTCGAAGGTGGTGCTATCAGGCCGGAGTTGGGTCAGGTGGAGGATGTGCGCGGGCTGCGATGTACGGAGAAGCGGCTCCAAGGCTGTATATGTTCGTACGCTGAGATGTAGAGGTTTCTGGGGTCCACTGAACCGCGGCCAGGCGTGTGCAAAAACGGCGCGGCTGCCTGTGATGGCAGGAACATCAACGGTCGGGCAGATGTGAAGGGAGGGGCGTCAACCAAGGGACGCGCTCTAGGCCGGCGAGGAGGGGACCGTAGGGCTGAGGGACGCTCGCTAGTGCTATGACGCGGGACGGCGCTTCGTGAACAGCACGGCAAATCAATGCGACAATGCAGCGCAAAGATGGCTGGATGGTAGTCGTACTTGCCCAGGAGACGTGAGGGGTAAGAGAGGAGGCCAGAAGGAACGCTCTACAAACAGGGTGCGATTTGCAGCGTGTTGTCTGTTGGCCGGTGACCGCTCTGCAGGCGCAACCTTGTCCCGCTTTAACCGCTTGGAGCCTGCTGTTTGGGATGCAACACCAATGAACCCCAGATTCCACTTTGACTCGCGAACTCGACGCAATACGCTGCGCATGTTCCGATCAACGCGCGTGCGCAATGTCGGTGACACGGTCTTTTCACCACCGACATCGAGCATCATATGTTGGCTACCGCGAAGGCCGCGCACGCACTGCCGCCGCCCGCGAACTTTGCATTGGCCGAGTGCCATCATTGCTGTTGTGTTGCTGCAGCAGCCCGTGGTCTGGCTTGCCGCGGGAGCGAAGAGTCAAATTTAGCCCTCGAAGCCACCTTCAACGGCTGCGTCATTGCGTAAACTTCGAGTCCACAGAACCTCGATGACTACGATGCCAAACGACACATGCCATTCGAAGCAAGCAGTGTTACTAGCCCAGAACTCTCTGGTGCCAGCATCCGTCTGTAGACCGCTACTTTGTACTTCAAGGACCGCTAACCTCGGTATGATCGATGTGGTCCAGTCAAAGCACCGAGATCCTTTCAAGCCAACCTGCAGCTGTAGATTCATAGAAGCATCTCTGTTCTGTCGTGCACGAGTGTTCGCAGTGTCTCGTATTCGAGGCAGACAGTGGCTTTGAACGTGCAGAACCGCATGAAACTCAGGCTGCAGTTCCACTTGAACTGACAGGTCGAGTGCCGAGTGTCTGGACTCAGAGCCGCATGAACGAGTAGTTTCGGCGTCGACTTTGCTGCAAACGACATGTCTCAAGACAGCGGAGCCAATCGGAGCAGCATGTTCGCCCAGAGTTTGTGCCACAGATCGAGCACAGCCACAGTTGTGAGATGCCAGTACGAACACGCTTGAGCAGCGTTTGGGCTGTCTGCCTGTGCCTCGTGATATTTGGCATCGCCCGCTTGGAGTAACACTGTGCCTGGCCCAGGTACAAGCAGCCCATTTCGGGAGATGGAGGTTGTGACGTTGGAGGGTGGCATTGCTTGTGACCACCTGGGGCTCCGTGTGAACATGGACCCTGGGCATTACCTCGACCTGAACACGACACAACCCACCTGCCCATTGCACATGAGGCCTGACAGCTACATTCTCCACTTCTCTCCCATGCACCGCCTATAGAACGCCTGCTGTTCCTGCATCGCAGCAGGCTAGCCACCGCCCACCATGTCCTCCGCTCGCTATGCCCCCTCCACCGCCCATGCGATGCCTCAGCAAGCCGCCTACCGCGCGCCCGCCCCTGTCGCCGTGTCCAATGCCCCGCCAGGCACCTTTGCGCCGGGGACCAAGGTCCAGGTCGGCAACCACCGAGTTGTCATCGAAAAGTATCTCTCGGAGGGTGGCTTCGCGCACGTCTACCTCGTCCGCGTGCCCAAGAACGATGGCGGCACCCCAGAGACGGCCGTCTTGAAGCGGGTGGCCTGCGCAGATAAGGAGGCCCTGGCCAACATGCGGACAGAAGTTGAGACCATGAAGAAGCTCAAGGGGCACCACAAGATCGTCACCTACTTCGATTCACATGCCTCGCAGTTGAAGGGCGAAGGCTACGAGGTCTTCCTGCTCATGGAGTTCTGCTCTGGCGGAGGCCTGATCGACTTCATGAACACCCGCTTGCAGCACCGCCTCACCGAGCCCGAGATCCTGCACATATTCTCTGACGTTGCTGAGGGTGTCGCGACCATGCACTACCTCAAGCCGCCGCTGCTCCACCGGGATCTCAAAGTCGAGAACGTCCTGATCACGAGCGTAGGACCCAACAAGATATACAAGCTGTGCGACTTCGGGTCCACAGCACCACCGCGGCCTGCTGCTACCACAGCTGCAGAGGGCCGGCTGATCGAGGACGACGTGCAGCGGCACACGACTCTCCAGTACCGAAGTCCAGAAATGATCGACGTGTACCGAAAACAACCCATCGACGAGAGGAGTGACATATGGGCCTTGGGAGTGCTGTTGTACAAGCTATGCTACTACACAACACCCTTTGAAGAAGTAGGGCAGATGGCCATCTTGAACGCAAGCTTCAAGTACCCACACTACCCGCCATTCTCAGACAGGATAAAAGCGCTGATAGGTGAGGCGTGGAGGTCACCGAGAACGACATAAGCTGATTCCAGGCAGGTTGGATGCTGCGTGAAAGCCCACAGCAGCGGCCTAACATCTACCAAGTAGTGGCCGAAACATGCTCCATGCGCCACCGCGCATGCCCGATCAAAGACGTGGGTAGCCCAGCCCCTTTTACAGAGCTTCACTGACACCGTCAAGATTTACTCTGGTCGGACACAGTCCGAATCACGACGAAACCAGCAGTTGCCGCCAACAGAGCCCCAGGTGTCCTCGCCACCTCCCGTGATTGGGATTCAGAAGGTTGCTCCTGTACAGAAGGTACAGCACATTCCTGACATCACGCCGATGAGACGAGGGCGGCCCACTGGTCCTGCACCGCAACCGCCGCCGACAAAGCCAAGCGTGTCCCCCATGAGAGGCACAGCTTCGGACCCCTTTGCGGCTCTCGATAGCCAAGATGTGCAGGTCAGACGTGCGGCAGCAGATGAGCTCGCGTCGCGCTTTCCATCGTTGGACGAATTCTCGTTGCTGCACGATCGCGGCCAGAAGTTTGAATTTGAGCAATCTTCAGCATCCGGTGCTCCACTAAACAAGCGTGTGACTGATGCACTCGCTGATGATGCGTTTGCTCTACCGCCTGCCTCTAAAGCTCCATCGGCACCTGAGACTAAACTGTCATCTAGTGCGCCTTCAGCTAGTGTTTCGAGAGCAACATCTATCACGAAGTCGAAGCCCTACGAGGCTAGCGCCAGTCCTCGCACATCCAGTACAACGATACAACAACCCGTACCGAAGCACAGTGGCATGGTCTCTACAGGCGTGCAAACATCGCCTGCTCCATCTCCGGTGCCTTCGCCCTATCCAGATGTTACCAAGCGACCGATCTGGAAGGTTCCCCTATCTGGTCATCACAGCCGGACACAGAGTCAGCCACGAACTTTTGATAGGTCGGACAAAAGCCCATCTCTCAAGCCGTCAGATTTCGCATTGCCTGCCAGACCATCACTGGATGGACGCTCGAGGTCCCACATGTCGAATTTGAGTATCCCCAAATCGCCCGCATCGTCTCGACCGTCTTTGGAGGGGCCGCGTCCGTCTCAACTCGATATTGGAAGCACTATCGACCGCTCTAGGTCTGCAAACTCGAACCCTCGACCTGCGAGCATGCATGTGGAGTCCAATCTAGACTTCCTCAGGGAGCGAGAATCCGCACCCGGCCGCAATTTTGATGCACCTTCACTGATCCGCCGTACCACCTCGAACGCTGTTGATGATTCCGATGCCGATCCTGATGCCAGGAATGTCAGATCCAGCGTGGATTTTCTTCGCCAAATCGAGGGGGATCCGAATTCGCATCAGAAACACCGCCGGAGTAGTTCGCAGTCGAAGCATACGCGACTTGCTAGTCTGTCTACGCTTACCAGCAACACGAAAAACATTGTCAAGGGTAGGTTTGGGGACGCCTTCCGCCGCTTCGAAACGAACAACAAGACCCCAGAACATGAACGCCCGGAGCCAGTCATGTCGCCGGCCGAGCCACACCATGACTATCGAACGAATCACCGTGATCTTACTCCAATTGCTGGCTCCGTTGCTTCGCTAGCTCCCACTGAAGACGATCGCGGACCCATCGACGAGACGCAGGACTTACCGCCTGAGGTGCGTAGGGAGCTTGAGCGGCGCCGGTTGAGTGAAGAAGAGCGACGAGTTGAGGCGGCTGCTGCCGAATACAAGCAACGTATTGCTTCACAAGCACAGGGCAAACCACGAGCCCCTTCCAAGGCATCAACGATACAAAATCGCGTCAAGAATCTCCTCGATGAGAGCAACAAGCCCGCACCAATCAACCGCACTGCTGCTGGCTATGGCAAGTATACAGACACCGGAAAGCCGTTGCCTGTCAGACCAGACGACCAAAGCGGCAATCGTCCACCTGTCGCACGCAAGCCTGTCAACGGTAGTGACCAACAAGACCTTGCGTATGCTAAGCCGTCTGGTCGTCCCAATTTGCCACCTCCAGCGCCATCTTCATCTGCGCCACCAGCGATTAACGTGCGCGCTCCCTCTGGCCCACCGCCACGTGCGCCCAAACCGAAAGCTTTGCGAACAGGTGGGTCAGCCAATCCACCATCTGTCCAGGGCTCTCCTACTAAGCCTGCCTCGCTACGTGGTGTGAGCGTGAAAGACAAGCCCCTTCCGTTTATTGCTGGCGAAGCACCAGGGGGTGATGAATGGGATGTTGATGCGTTTAGTAAACGCTACCCCAGCCTCAGTGGCCTAGAGATGGTGGAGACGGAGATTCCCAAACCTAGTATTAGGGAAGTGTGAACGCTCTACTTTCAAAAACATTTCTTACAAGCAATCGCAATTGGTCGTTAGCGAGCTCATCTCTTGTTGGATGTCATGTTGTACGTAGGAACTTCCTCTTAGACGGGGCTATGTGGATGCGCAGCTAGCAAATATAGGTACACGGAACAGCTATGATGCAATTGAGTGCTTGTGGTCGAGACCTACTTTCTTTTGGCACTTCCATGCCTACTGCTGTACTGTGGTTCAAAAGCGGGCTGCATCGTGAGCCGAGCACGGACCTTAACGCTAACCACATCGACGTTGGCGCGCCCACACCAGTGGCCAGCATTTTGGGATCGAACTTTCCACGAACTTTCTTCCCTCTCTATCTACACCAAAACTCTTCGAGGAACCCCGATAGATCAATAGCAATCATGGTACGATTCATCACATCCACGCGACGCAGCATGCCAATGCGACGAACTGCCGCGCGCGACTCGCACCCATGCCCCGCTATGCGTGCGCGCAAAACCCTCGCTCGACCAAGTCACTAACGCCTCACAGTCGGACGGAGAAGACGATACCAAGTCCCAGGTTTCCGCGGCCGCCGAGGTCGAAGTCAGCGCCGATGCCGCTACCGGCTCCGGGCAGATGTCCGTCCTTGAGGCTCTCAAGGGCGTGCTAAAGCTCGCGCTCATCCACGATGGTCTTGCCCGCGGTCTGCGCGAGGCCTCCAAGGCCCTCGACCGCCGCCAGGCTCACATGTGCGTCCTCAACGAGGCTTGCGAGGAGGAGGCCTACAAGAAGCTCGTTGTTGCGCTCTGCTCTGAGCACAAGATCCCTCTCATCAAGGTCCCCGATGGCAAGCAGCTCGGCGAGTGGGCCGGTCTCTGTACGTCACATCCCCCCCCCCCCACATTTCCCACCCCTTGGGGAACCAGAATGAACATGCAGTGCTAATACATGCAACAGGCCAGATCGACCGTGAGGGTAACCCCCGCAAGGTCGTCAACTGCTCTTGCGTCGTCGTCAAGGACTGGGGTGAGGAGTCGCAGGAGCGCTCCATCCTCCTCAACTACTTCCAGACCGAACAGTAAGCGTGTCGCACTGTCAAAGTGTATGGCGCCTTACAACACCCCGCCGCGATGACGACCGCTTCTCGAAAACTATTTGTGCACATCTTAGCTGATGAGGGATGAACGTGGACGGATCTGGACGGCTATGTGACGGGTTGCAAAGGAAGATAGACCGCTTCGAGTGCTACGGCATCGAGAGGAATGGACTGTGAAACCAACTTTTTCTCCCGTGCTTGCGTGATACTCTTGTTATCGTTTTGCTACGAGTAGACTTTGACTTGACCATTTGCAAAGGTCGTTCGCCGCACTGATTCTCTCGAGTCCTTGGAAATCGGCAGTCGCACCCGTTCCCGCCAACCAATGGTCGTTCTTCAGCACCCCGTCTGCTCCAATATTAACTGATCAGCTTGATGACCTTGCTTCACGCGCTCAACGCCACAAAGCAACTCAGACACCACGCATGTAGCCGACATTCGACGTAACCACACAGCAGACCGCCAGTCGGAGCATGTCGATACAGACAGTAAATTGCCTTGATCGCATCCTGTGGCGGGACATTTGCATGGCACGACTCTACGAAACAAGCGTCAAACAAGGCAAGCACATCACACTCAAGAGACAATCTATACATCCATACAGCACATTGCCAGAACTGGAGCCGCAGAGGTACATTGCATCGACCAGACGTCGTCGGGTATATTACACCACGCTAGAAACCCCCACTCATCGATTCTGGTCATTGACCGGTTTCGCGCCTGTCGACCATTAGCAAGAAAACCCCCCTCACAGGGGAAAGAAGAGGATACATACCCAGCACCCATCCCAGCCCGGACTGCAGCGCCCCCGTTGCCGTATTCGCAAGCAAGTCTCTCTTCCGGACGCGCTCCTCGTGCGCATGCATGCTATCGGAGTCACTGAGCTCCACACTGGCGCGGCTCGCATTCGTGTTGCGCGACTCGGGGCGCGACGTCTGCGTGTTGCTGCGCAGGGGGAACGCAGTTTTGGAGAAGGCGGCGGCCGCGCCGCGGGCCACGTCGAACAGGCCCATGGGGGATTCTTCGACGGCGCCGCGGCCGACTTCGCGGCGGGGCTGGACTGTGGGCAGCGAGCCCATGTCGAATGCGCCGGGCAGCTTGCGGTCTGCGGCGTCGTTGAAGCGCTCCTCGGCTTCTGTTTCCTGGGCGAGTAGCTCCGTCATTTCGGCTTCGCATTGCTGCCAGACGTGGAGGACTTCTTCGAGGTGGGGCGGTGGCGCGAGCAGGAGCGCTTGTGAGAGCAGTTCCATGCGTTGCTCGAGGCGGCGGAGGTCGGGGCGTGCGGTTGTGCCGTGTGTCCAGGTATTTGATGTGGTGGGGGAGGACTTGAAGCGGCCGGCGCGGAGAGCGGCACGCCAGGCGACGTTGTCTGCGTCGTCGGTTTGTTTCGTGGAGGTGATCGAGTCGAAGGAAAAGCGTTGTGACGATGTTGCGGCTGCTGGGGTTGGGATTGCGGTTGGTGTGAGGCGATTGACGACATAGGAATAGGCCGTCTCGAAGTCACCTTCTTCAAGGGCTGCGTCGATGGCCATGCCAATGACACGATGTCCAGCAGCAGCTTTCTTCTTCTCGACTGTCGTTGCGTCAAGTGGGCCAGCATCTGTGTTGTCGTCCATGATTGTCGATGGCATCGACACAACCAGATTCTCCCCTATAGAGATCAGATCATCAAGCTTGGTGTAGCTGCCTAGGTTCTGCGAGAGTAGCTTATGTATAAGCGACAAAGGATCTGAGCTGACTCTGATGCTGACTGGCTGGAAAGGCACGCCATGTTGAAGTATTAATGAGTAGAAAGACATTGCATGGGTCGCTGAGAGCAGTGCTTGAGTTCGTTCAAAGCATGAAGACTTAGGGAAGTGAGGAGCGAAGGCTGCAACAATCTCTGCGCAGCGCTTCATGCCACCTCTGTTGCGATTGCCGTTACTGGCATTATCGTAATGGTGCAGGGCGGCTGATAGTACAACCTTCTCGACTTCAGGCTGTAGAAGAGGATGCTCGCCGAAAGCCGGGTTGACGTAGATCTGGACAGCCAGCGGAAAGTGACTGCCCTCAATGAGCGACTTCAAAATCTCAGTCTCAACCGTCGTCTTCTCGAGCATGCCAAGGATGCCTTGTCCGTGGCGATCGTTGTCGTGAGCGTCGGTGCCCCAGTTCCACAGCCAGAGCACTTTAGATCTGATGGTCCGCCACTGGTCACTGTCTTTCTTTGGACCGCTACTGAGAGTGTATAGCACCTTCTGTAGAAGTGAGTGCTGTTCAGGATAATCGTCCCTCAAAGACATCCTTGCAATTGTCTGCGGCGAAAGAGGGTGTTGCAGACTTGACAAGACGCACGCTGAGAAGAGCACTAGCTCAACGATGCGGAAGGCGGCTGGCCCCGGTCTGGTGATGTCGTTGTCAGAAGCAAGCAGCCGATCTTCTTGTATCAAGGAGGCTGTTGCATCTTGCAATATCGGGATCTTGAGGTCGTATGATGGGAGCGCTTCCGCACCAATGTTGAGATCCGGAGGGGGATCGCAATGGAGAAGGTCGCATATCCTTGTGAGCAGGACATGTGCTGTTTGTAGAATGCTGACGTCGCTCGCATCGACCAGGTATAGGCATGATAGTGCTGTTTGTGCGTACTTCATCTCTAGGCGGCGTTGTGTTTCCTCGTCTACGTAGTCGCGGCCTTCTTCGTACCCTCCCAGATCCATATCCTCTGGCCCGTCCCAATCAGAGATGGCTGCTGTGACCAGAGAAAGATCCTCTTTGGATGTATGGAGAAGCCACTGGAACAAAGAATCCCAATCGTTCAGATCTTGTGCCGGCTCCTCTGTTGTCGACGCTCTACGATTCTCGCTTGCGATTTTCCGCCTCTTGCGGTCGTTCGCTCCGCATAACCAGGGTGACACTATGCCTCTCATGTCTCGTGCGGCGTTTTGCGTATCTGCTCCCCTTTTCCTTGCAGCACGAAGGTTCGAAAGGTTAAAGTCGAGAGCGCGCCTACCCTTCAAGTTTGCAAACTCGTCAAGTGACAGGACGGTTCCTTGGGGGTAGTATTCGTAGCTTATACGAAGCAGTGGTAGAACGGTCGAGATGAACCATGTCCGAAGGTACTCGGAGTGATCCAGGAAGGGTACGAGGAGTTGCGGCACGAGGTCGAGCAGGCCGGTCTGGGAGTCGATGCGATGCGCACGGTGTATCAGGAACTGACTGAAGGGATCTAGGTCAGGCTCCGCATCATACTGGGGATGCGCAAGCGGTAGTAGCTCTAGATCTTTCCTTCGTCTCTTCGCTTGCGATCTCGATAGTGCTTCGACGGCGGTGATGTCTAAATGAGCGGCGGGATCATCGCCAGGGTGTCGTGCGCCGTTTGCAAGCTCATGTAGGTATTCGACGTAGGTCGCAGGCTCAGTGCCTTCTGGCAAGAATGTAAGAAGGACATTCAACACAAGTCCCAATGGCAGTTCGGGTTCGCGCAACGCTGTTAGTGCTCGCAGGCCGTTGATGTTGTTTTCGGTAGCATACTGAACAGCCAGCAGTATGCACTGGACGTCTGATAACTTTTCCAGCCTCTGTAGCGCGGACATCTTCTGCGATACTAAGCTCGAACTTGAGCCAGCTGCTTGTGCGGCTATATATCGCCCTGGAGATTGTTTGGATTCAATAGAGGCCACACGCATGCGAACGCGATTGGCTACGTCAGCTTCCTTGGCGGCTCGGGGGTGTCAAACGAGCTCCGCCGCCGCCGAAAGTCTTGGCGAAACATAACCATACCTTTTAATTTATTTGCAAACTAAATTGCGCCGTGGTCTATTTGGCCTTTGAACAGGGACGAATAAAAACGGGCGAATACGACAGCGTCGTCTTCTATCGATGGTAAAGATACCGAGTTCCCGTTCTCCGCCTTGCATTCTCACCCTCAGCTGTACATGGCATTCGCCTCCAGACGCGACTTGGTATTTACTGATACCTTTGTGGCGTTCGCGACAGAAGCGAGCTTGCCGCTCGACCTTTGTGTAATTGGCTTGCTTCTCACAAAGACGTACTACAGAGCCGCAGGCTGAAAGTCAGCTTGGGCGGGGTTTGCATGAACCTAGAATATGGTAATTGGCAAGATAAATCCATAGCTTGCTCCTCTGGATCCCGAGTTTGGGACTTGATTCGCCTTCCTGTCACGGTCTCTTCCAAGTTCAGCCTGAATCAACTTTTTGAACGTCAGCACGATGCTCCGCCAGCTCTTTCTGCTCGACATAGTGTTGGGTGTAACTTATGCGCAGACCCTTCTTGAAGCTCTATCACGAATTCCTGAGCTTTCAAACTTCACGACTTTATATCAGAGCAACGAAGCCTTCGCCGCCGCCTACTTTGGCAACGAATCAAGCTACCCGGTCACTTTTCTCGCTCCCAACAATGATGCATTCGCAACGTATTTTGAGCAGAACCGGGCCTCCCTATTCAATGTTGAACCAGACACCCTACTCCAGCTTGTGCAATACCACACCCTCGTGTCAGACCTGAAGAGTGAAAACTTTACAAACGCTGGTAGCACAGGAATCACCGCACCGACCATGCTCAAAGACTCTCCTAGTAACAACCGTAGCTCTGGTGTCAAACTTGCTGCCAAGTTCGGTGGACCTGAGAGAGCGAGAGGACAAGTCGTGTTTATTAAAAGCGCCGGCCAAGCTTCCTCTCCCAACCGCTTCAAACTCATGAATCGTCAAAATTCGCCACAGAATGCAGGCGTACGCTCTGGTCTCTCGTCGATAGTCAATCTCCAAACCCTGAATACAGAACAAGGTACCTGGGACGGTGGCAGCTTCCATATTGTGGATGGCCTGCTTACATTGCCTACCACATGTGCGAAGACAATCCGTAGGGCAGGACTTGCGAGCCTAGACAACGCTGGCAATCGTACACTGATATGGGGTCGTCTTGATGGCACACATAATGTTACATGTCTAGGACCGAGTAACGCTGCCTTTCAAGCCGCCGGAAACCCTGACAGAACCCTCAACGGGATAGAACTCACCAACGTAATGTTGTTTCACACCCTACCGGAAGTCACTTACAGCGATTTCCTTGTTGACGGACAAGAGTTCAAGAGTCTGCAGAGTGGCACTGTACGCGTGCGTATCGAAGAAAATGATGGCGATAGAATTATTTGGTTCAACAATGCTAGGGTCATCGATGCAAATGTTTTGTAAGTCATTAACAATCTGCTCCAGATGAAGCTACGTCACTGAATAACCAAATCAGAACTCACAATGGTCTCATGCATGTCCTTGACGCTATCATGGTTCCCTTGGAGCAACTAAATTCAACGAACACAACATCCTCAGGCACGGCAACCTCCAGACCTTCTTCAACTACGACAAACACGGCGAGCTCTTCGGAAGTAAGTGCGAATATCGCTGCTCCCAGGGAGAATACAAGGACCTTGTATGGTTCACTGGGAACAATTGTGGCTCTCCTTTTCGCCTTAATCTAGCTCTGGTAAAGTCCATTTTTGGTTTTTCGAAAAGCTGTTTTCTCTGGCCTTTAGTCTGTAAACACGTGTTATGCCACCTCAGATCGACTGCTCACATTCTAATACCTTACTCAAAACATGAATGAGTTTCTGTGATAAGCTAGGCACGTGATCAGGCGACAACGCTAAGCTTAATCCTGTCTGACCTCTAATTTTCGACAGCTGCGACTGCATCGTGATTCTCACCGAGGTCGTCTTCTTTTCCATCTCATTTCATATTTTCCATGTACCACCAGAAGTAGCATGTCCGGCGCAATATATCCCTCTCTTTAATATCTCTTCGCGTGTCCGCATTAGCACGTCATGTCTTCTCTTGTCCAGCTCCTGAGCTCAAGTTCACGAAGATGTGGCACACAGGCATTTCGATCGCAGTTTATACTGCACGATCAACACACCACGTCCATGGTATTGGCGCGGTTCAAATCTAAATCAGTCCGACAAGCTCTTTCTAAGCAGGCTAAATCTACCCCAAAACTTACACCAAAACCTGTCCCAAAACCTCCTGTGCTAGACAATTCCACTCCAAGGAGAAGAGGCAGTGCGAAGGTCGATTCAGCAAAGAAAGCGGCACTTTTGTTGAACTCGTTTCGCGAGTCCATCAAGCCATCAACTCCTACATCCTCGACGGGCAACGCCGAAGTAGAGTCTAGTTCAAAAGCACCGCCGGCGCCACCAGTCTCAAGTCGGGCGAGTAGTCCTCGAAGCTTCATGAAGGTTGCGCATCAAGCAAAAGGCCGCGGGCCTGAGGACGGAGTGACACTCACAATTGATGCAAAAGAAAAGGCAATCCAGCAGCGCATTGTCTCCATGAGGAGAAAGCTTCTGTGGCCAGGCATTTGGACTCTCTTCGCACTGACCGGCACATACAGTACACTCGCCTACCTTGATGTCAAAACTGGAGTACCGAGTTCCGACGGCAGTCAGCTTTCTGAGCGCGCACAGCTCCCCCAAACCTGGTACTTGACACCCACTGTCATTCGCGAGGGCATCCAAGCTGGCTGGAACGAACTCGACGGCCTTACCATTGGCATTGTTGTTGCGACTTTTGCGGTTCATCTTCTGAAGAGGTCCCCCCTCCCTATATGGGAAAAGCTGATCCACGTTACTGGCGAGGCAAAATGGACGGCTTTCACATACACGCTCGTCAATTCGAGCTGGAGCCATGCCGCACAGAATATGGCTGCGCTCGTCTGGTTCCTTCCCAGTGTTGTCCGTTACTTTGATGGGGACCTCTTTCATACCTCTGCACTCCTCATTAGCATCCCTCTCATCACGAGCTACTTCACGCATTTTGCATATCGCTTCAATTTGGCGAGTGGTCTGGTCCTGAACCTAGGTGCTAGTGGTGCTATTGCCGCTGCGTTGGGCGTTTACAGTGTTGCATTCGCAAATGAGAAGGTATGGACACCTCATGGGCTAGTGCTGAGACTTGATGCAATGTACTGGGCGCTTCTCTTCGCCGCTTCGCAGGCATACAGCATGTTGCAAACTCCAAAGGGTGGTAACAGGCCCGCCTACTTGGTATGTTGCGCATATACAACGCTCCCAGACCTATATTGATTTTTCTAGGTCCATTTGGCTAGTTTGGCACTTGGTGCAGGCTATGCCTACTTCGACTTGAAGCATCATCTTTGGATACCGTTGGTGTCAGAGATATCCGGTGCGCAGAAGTCGAACCCTGATTCGGAGGAGTAACGCATTTTCTATCTAATGCAAGTGTACCAACATGTAAAGATGGCAATGACCGTCGTGAGGCTATGGTCGGATCCGGCGACAATGACATAACTACAGTTCGCGGTTGCTGCCACACAAACACCCTTCATTCCTGCTTCGATCAGTCTTCTGCGTTCTGGACCTCACTTCAACTTCGATTATCGGGACTCGGCACAGCTATTCTGGAGGCGTTTTGTTCTTGTGCGCGAATTGTGAAAAGCGGAATAACGGCCGTCTTGGTATTCAAAATCATAACATAGAACCTCACGACGTCATTCACCGACCTACTCATTGAGACCTATAAATATTGGATAGTGGTATCTGTGGTCACTCCATATCTTATTGCTGAAGTTTGACCATTTGCCATCTTGCACCGCCGATAGAGACCTGAACGCCAGCATCAAGGATCTCCACAACGTCATACGAGAGTGTCACAACTATAATAAGATACAAAGAGCCTGACTGTCTGTATATACTGTGATACAGGTGATTTCCGAGGTTTCAAGTCTGAACCTAGCACTTTCCGATCTGGCGCTCTACGAATCTGGACTACGGATTCAAAATAATCCTACATAAGATGCCGTCTAGCACCGTAAGCTCATCTTCTCACCGCCATTGACCTACCGGAGCACTAACTCTGAACAGGGTAACGTCTGCCTTTATTTCATCGCAATCTTCTTTCCTTTCCTACCTGTTCTGATCAGACGAGGCTGTGGCGCGGATCTGCTTATCAACATCTGTTTGGATATCCTTGGTTGGATCCCTGGTGGTATGTGCATCTTATGCCGGCGTCCAACATGCTTGCTCAATCAGCGCGAACAACGCATTCTGACTCAGTGTAGTCATACATTCATGGTGGATCATCAGCCAGTCTGAGGTCCATCCTGGCGGTATGGGTCGAGTAGATGGACGGCGTTCCTATTGAGGTTTTAAACGTGAAGAAACGGAACGAGGTAATGGGCTAAGAGGTTAGGAACGGTGGGAGATCGCATTATCGTACCAGAAGACGAAAAATCTGCGTTGATGGGGTCCTGACGCGCGCGATTTGACCTGCCACTTCCTCTGCTTCGATACCCGCTCCTTCCTTCGCTGCACTGAAATCGTTGCCACGTGCTCGCAGCGATTGCCGTTTCTGTACAGCCATCACCCTGCCCTTCTCTCACCTCACTACCCACCAGCTCACACCCTAAGAAGTCACATCCTAGCAACTCACGCCCTAGCAACTGACACCTACCACCCACTGTGCAATCGTCAGCATGCAGCTCTTTCTAGCTCTGCTGCTCTGCTCGGTCATCAACTTTGTCAGCTACACCAGCGCTGCGGTTACTGCAACTAAGTCTATCGATATTAAGGTGAGCACATATTTCCTGCCTTGTTCGTGATTCAGCATCAATTAATCAAAGGAAAGATGAACAATGAGACTTCGTTGAATCCGCGATCGTACATCGTCCTTGGCTTCCCATTCCCTTCGGTCCCTGATGGCCAGGGCTTTCCAATCCGAAGCTGCCAGTACACCTGCCATCCTGGAGATCCAAAAGCACGGAAGTGCATATGCAACGTTAGTCCACCGGCGACTTGCTGCCATGGCTTTGGCTGCGATACCTGCGATTCCCCGCCGAAGGACCGTGATTATCCAGACGTCCCGGACCCAGACAACTGCAAGGCATGTGATGCGTACGGTTTGGGCTGCTCAGTCCGCTCGCGACTGTATTGTCCGCGAATGATGTGCGAAGGTGGCGATAAGAAGGTGCCGAAGCAGTGTTGGCTAGGTGGAAAATGTCAGAAAGTCAGCAAGGCTACAAACGAGTACTGGTGTCAGTCTCCCACCAACTTGCCCAAACGCAGTCTACCGGACAACAGTACAGGGCAACAAGACAATGCCCCCACAGCAGCTGATGGCGACGAAGATTTTACTGTAGTTTCGGACAACGGCGTGGGACATCAAGATGACACCCCTACAGCTGTCGATAGCGACGAAGATCTTACTGTAGCGGTCAGTGTTGGTGGCATCCTGGGCCCTGTCGTCGTCCCTGCTCCAACGCCGGCTCAGTCGCCCGACTGCAAGAAGTGCGGAGAGGAGTGGGTCAAGTGCTCGATAAGGATGTCCTGCGCCTACCCGCAGCCTGGTCGAGAGTACTGTTTCGAGGGCTGCAAGCGCTATGTCTGCAACTTTGCATGGCCCAAGGTGAGCTCCACCATCATCGTGAAGCGTTTGTACTAACAAGCTTGAAGTGTCGAGATTCATGCTTCAAAGCCGAATGCACGAAGTTGAATGCTGTTTGGCGTGGTGCAGAGTACGATGGGTTCTGAGAGGGTTCACTCCACGGGTATGATGCAGGGCAGGATGTACGGGTGAACAAAATTTCATGAGGTCCATGACTTCCTTCTGAGTCCTTACACTGGTTGTTGTAAAGAACCACACCCAGAAGAAAGAAGGATGGCAAGCGATCGCTGTCACAGGACGCTTTAGGCAAGTACCGACGTTCAGATACTATCCAAAAAGAATCGAGCACGAATTAGTATTGTGTACGCAGATCCAAGTACGATTGTCTAAAGCAAAATCATTGGGTATATCAACACCGCCTACTAGAGCCTCAACCGAAAACTAGAATCCGGCTCGACCTCACCACTCGCCGTGCTGTTTACATGCTCCATACTCTCGTACAGGCTCAATCTCGACCAAGCACCGCAGAACTCCTTCGCGTCACCCGCGCACTTCGACGAACACTCGCCCTGGTCCACGACCTTGGTGTCGCCTGCAAAGCTGTCTCCGCAGTAACACTCTTTGCCTAATTGGGTACCGAAGTAGTGACTTCCGCCACATGCGCTTGCGCAGCGCTCGACCGTCATACCGTCACTGGCAGCTATAACGGTAGCGAGTACGCGACTGCGGATATCGTCGGTGTAGCAGCCCTTGTAGCCATAGTTGGCGATTGTGGGATTCATAGGGACCGCAATGTTTGCGTTGGACTTGAAGACTGTCATGCGATTTGGTCCGCCGCAGAGCTGGGTCGCAGTCCCGGCGCATGGCATGCTGCATTCGCTGTCAGGCTTGGTTTCGGTCGCGGCAGGGAGAACCCAGGCGCAGTAGCATTCGTTGCTGTACTCGACGCCGAAGTAAGGGAAGCCGGTGCAGAAGTTGGCGCAGTAGGCGTAGCTGTTGTCCGAAGAGGCGGTCATGCTTGCACTGAGGGGTCGTGGGTTGAGAGTATCGACGATGCAGCCGGTGTACGTGTGACCTGATAGAGAGGGTTTGCTTGATGTAGGCGTTGGTGTTGGAGCGGCGCTTATTGTCACTGTTGGAGGAGTTTTGTTCTTGTAGATGTTCAGACGCTGACTTGCACCGCACAATGTCTTCATGTTGCCCGGGCACAACAGCGAACAATCACCCTCTGGCTCAGGAACACTCCCGTCGTTGATCTTCGAGCCGCAATCTAAGGCGTGTTAGTATCTGGGCTTCTTCTTGCTGTGGGGATCGTCGACTTACGGCATTCATTGCCATTCTCCAATCCGAAGAATGCAGCTCCCTTGCAAGTCGTTGCGCAATTTTGCACAGTCATACTGTCACTTGACGTTGTACCGTCTGAAAGCGCACGGGTTGGTGCCGTGGCCTCGCTGTAACACCCGAAATAGTCATACCCATCAACGGCCGGATTGACAGGCGGCGACCAGCCGACCGTCTTGTACAAACTCATCCTTTGACCAGCACCACAGGTCTGGCTCAAGTCGCCTTTGCAAGGCATGTTGCAATCAGAGGCGCTTGCTGAAACACTCTTTGCGTTTTGAACATTACCGCAGTCTATATCGAATTAGTATTTGACGCATTCTTCTTCTGTCAGCCATGCACTTACAGCACTCGCGACCAAACTCGAGGCCAAAGAACTTGTATGGGTTGCAAAAAGCAGCGCACTTCTCGAGAGTCATCTCATCGTCCTTTAACTCAGCTGGAGCGAGGGCCCTGGTGCCGGCAATGGCATCAGTGAAGCACCCTTGGTAGTCAAGCTGGATTGGTGGTGGGCCAGGAGTGGGCGTTGTAGTGGAGAATGGTTTGCAAGCAGTGGCCAGACTAGCAACGTTCTTGTAGTTGTCACTTGCGCTTCCTGCAAAGACACCAAGAACCGCTGCGTTGGCAGAAGAGCCAGACAGATCTGCAGTATACAACTTGTATTTACCAATCGTAGTCGGAGACGCCATAGCAACAGTAGCTGTCGACAAGCTGGGCACGGGGATATTGCTTGGGCGCGGTACCCTAGCAACGACCTGTACGCTGGGAGAATCGTTGCCACGAACGGCCGCAGCAACGGTCAGCTTTCCGGATCCGTCGGCACAGCTCTGAGGAGATTGAAAGATTACATTATCGTTGACCGCGAATCCGTTGTCATTGTTGGTGAATGTCTCGGTTCCACTGGAGGAGGTAACCACAACGGAGAACGATGAGATTGATGTCTCGGCAAATAAGCTCGTGGAAAAGCTGTAGAATGTGAAGCTATCATCGAACCCAGACGCGGTACCCTTAGACTTGGTATCAATGGGAGTTGATGAGGCAGCACCCGTTCGGTCCTTGAAAATGAGCTGCACTTTGCTGACTGAACGTGAGTTCGTCTTGATTCGAACTTCTCCGGTAAAACTCAACGAGACTCCGCCGTCCAGAAGAGTCAATTGAACGTCATAAGGCTTGACATCGTAAGGTGTGATGGCATCGGTGAGTGTGATACCTCTAGGAACAGTGTCGATCATCTTCTGGAAAACGGTCTTGCACATATTGTTGAAAGTTTGGGGGTCCGACATAGCTTCCACGGTGATATTGCCATCCGACCCCAAGACCCTTCGATCCGAGTCCCGTCCTCTGCCGTCTGCCCTGTATGATTTGCCAAAAACCATGGGGTTTCTTGTATTCCCGGAACGAAATTCTGTGGCAATTCTGTTGTCGAAGGTCGATGCCGAGGTATCAAAGTGGGCATAGTTATTTGGGAATTCTCCGGAATTGATGATGAGGGGCTGCTCTGCAGCATGGACGCCTCCTAGCGTGTGACCACATGCAACGAGCTGGATCATCTCAGTGTTGTTGACACCCGAGATGCCCATGCGAGTGAATTGGTTTCTGAAGATGCTGATCGCATTCGCTGCATCAGGAATTTGGCCGATCGGTCCCGCTTGTGTGGCATCTTTACGCCCGCCACGGATAGGTACTGCAGGTCCACCGCAAGATCTTGTAGCACTGTAAACACCCGCAGCAATAAGATCTGCAAGCGAGGTTTGACTGGAGAAGTATGGTGCATATCTTGTCAGGGTGTTTCTGAAAGCGGCGCCCGCATGCTCTGCACTACTCAGTTCGTAGAGAATTGATCCGTCAGCACCTCCGACTCCAGTGCCTGCGTTGGCGGATGCCATGTCGTGGAAGGCGGTCCGTATCCACTCAGCTGCCGAATTGCGATCGGCACCTTCGCCTTTCGAACATGGAATGACAGGATCGGCAAATCCACGTCCTCGGTAACCGGAATTGACATAAAGAAGATCTTCTAGATCATCTGTAGATGCTGGCCATGTTGGTGCCGCTCCTACAACATCTTGCAAAGCAAGAAAGAGCACACCAAGAGCTGGCGTTGCCCGCACCATGATGAACGCTGTGTTGATTGTGGTCCGCAGCAAGCGATTGCAAACAGTCCAAGAAGGTTAAGAACCAACGAGCAAAACAAGGAACCACGGGATAAATGAGATTGCCATCAAGCAAGAAGAGGGCGGGACCAGGCCGTCAAATCAAGCGAGCAGACGCGCCCCGCGGTCCGGTGAGCCCAGCTACTCTGACGCCTCGTCAACCACGAGGTAGAAGGGTGATCGGAGCGTCCTGTGGCATCACGATCCAATCCTTGCAAAGGCACTTTGCCATGGTTGGAAAGGTGAGCCTCGCCTCGCATACACTCATCTGGATGCCCAGCATCACAAGGACATCCAGATTGCTGGGCCTTGCGAGCCTCAGGGCACGGCAGATCGACGGATCCCCATAGAAACTCCCTCTGCGCGAATGGCACCGCGATGCTGGGATGCTCTCAGGCGACCGTCGTAGCAAAGCGAAGAGCGGCGGCGGCCTGACACCGCCGTTTTTGCGCATTGAGACTACGCGCTAGAGCACGTAGAGTATTGGTTGCCGACAGCCACATAAACACCAAGCGCGGGAGACTCATGACGATAGGAGACTCGAGGTCGTGGAGATGAGAACTAAGAGCAGCGGCTCGTAAAGGTATAAGCGCCTTGCGGGAGACGAAACTAGCTCTCAGGGTCTCGTTATCCTCTTTTCCATGATTGGCTACGTAGACGAAAGTGGGCAGGGCTGGTCTCCACGCCTCAGCCCAAGGCGGTTGAACACGAGTCTCCTCATCCACACCCTCAACGGACACGAGTCGCAAGCCGCCTCGCGAAGGGGTCCAGATTGCATTTTTGAAGGGTCAAGGTGCAGGTTTGCCGCGAAATGCGGTGCGCAAAGATAAGACGACGACGCTCGAGAGCCAATCCGATCAAGCTGACGTGCTGGATCGATTGCAATGTCTGCCATTTTAGGTGCCGATTAAGTTCAGCTGCCAATCTGAGAATTTGAGAGTGCGGGGAGGCTGCATGATCAGGCCCTTGTCCCTGGCGATGGCACAGGTGCGGCTGAAGGCTTGTTCGCACTCAACAATGTTAGCCTGTACTCCACCGTCACAATCCAGCAAGTTTCCACTCGAACATAACTTGGTACAGCGAGCCTCGTCGTCACACGTGCACAGATCCTGCAGCCTGCCAATAGACCTTTCCGTCTGCCGGCAAACGTCCGGAGTTTTAGACTGGCCAAGACTGATTGTGCAGCCGGAATCGATAAGAGAATGTATTGCTCACTTGCATACATGCTGCGGGGGGGTCGAGGAAGTCGGCTGTCACAAGAGCGGCGACTTAATGACACAGAGCCTTTTATGGTAAGCCGGATATAGTACACTTGCCAACAAAGCAGCCTCGCTTGTAGCAGCAAAATCGATATAATTCCTTCGCTGCGCCGTCTCGCTGTCACCTGCAGCTGAGCATCCTCGACTACCCACGTGGCTGTGTCGTAATTGTGCTGCGCTTTAACTTTCGGTACCGACCGAGCTCACTGACGTATGTGATGTTGTTATCTGCAACATGCGTTAGCACGTGCATGCCATATATCTCATCATTGCGGCTCTATCAGACTGGCTGCAGGTGCTCAGGCTTCTGTGTGGTGCGACCCGTTAACGCTGCCACCGCCAACGGAGGACCTCCGGTCTTGGGTCGAAATGCTCGAACGTCTCGATCGTGGTGCAGGCCACGATCCAACAACAGGAGGAGAGCTAGCAATGCTGTGCGCCCTGTGATTTCCGCCATCACTGAGCCCCATGGTATGCGGAGAAGAAGCCGGAGCAGCTGAAGTGCTAGCTTGGATTGGTGGAGTCATTCCAGCGTACGACATCTGACGGTGAATTGAAGCAGAAGGCTGTGCGAACCACTGTCCCAGAGACACGTGCTGAAAGGTTGGTGTACTAAGTATCACTGGAGACGTTAGTAGTTGATCTTCACCGCGTACGATGGAACACACCTCCGAAGCGCATCCTAAGCCTCTGCAGCGCAAGTTCCATTATCTGTGCATCCACATAGTACCCCTGTTGCACGATAGCACAGCAAAGAGCTCGGCTGGCTGTCGGGAAAGTTCTGAGGTTGTCGAAAGCGAACTCGAGCGCTCGGGCCATGACGATAGGTGGGACCTTCAGGTCTGCAGCCATGGCCATGAGTGCGCTGCGAGCGCCTGGGCTACTTCCGTCTGGTGCTTGCATAGTCCTTCTAGAGATTGAGTAGGTATGACGAGGTGGAAACAGCTTGTGTGGACAGTGAGCTGGTGGTAGCTTATGTGGACGTCAGGTGAAGGTGAAATGAGCAACCTTGACGTTTTGCGAGACTATTGTGCACCTCGTTGTAGGGGTCAATCATAACACTTATCTAGTGACAGCCCAGTGGTATAACTGCGCGCGTGTCCGTCAGAGCTTAGAACCACATGTTGAATCAGCAGCCTCAATAGCTGATCGCTGTACATTTCTGTGTAATCTTCTTTGATGTGAAGTGCATAAAGACGCGCATCTACACAGACCATCGACTATCAAGTGACCTTGGATTGATGTATGCAAATGCTGTGTAGAATCTGAAGCATGGCAACTAGACAGCAAGCACTTGAGCAAACACTGTGTTGCTGAAAGACATAATCCGAGTCGTTATGCTCGGTGATGCCTCCAATATTTGGCACTGCAATCTATATAATTCTCTTGATTATTTGCCTTGGAAAATGTAGTGAATGCTCCTTCAAACGACGTCTTTCGCCTGTACACTTTCATTTACTGCTTCCGATAGTTCTAAGCCATAATGACGCAAATTCCGCCCTTCACCGTGACCATCGCGCACAGGGCTTATTTAAAAATTCGATCGCTCAACCCTGACAGAGCTTCTAGGCCACCAGCGCAATCTCAACTTCTCAACTAGTCCACGTCTAACTTTACACTCCTCCATACACACCACAACACATACCATGTCTGACACCTACATCACCCAAGATGAGTTGTCCAGCTCCCAGCGCCATTGGTGGGGCGCAGAAAACGACTATCCCTCGGGCATGACCTGGAATCGCAGCATGTTCCCAACTACTCAGCGTGACGAGAGGATATGGGGGCCGCAGGATCCAGTGGAGATCGTTCCTGGTAAGTGACCGAGAGCATTGCGCCCTAGACGTCTTCAATTACTAACACTGTGCAGCAGCAGGCCCGTTCGACAAAGAGGACGGCGCAGAGTCCTGGAGGTTGTCTGACGGTGGAAGGGACATCTACACGGGCGACGCGCACATCAGGAGCCGGGCGCCAGATGCACAGCAGCAAGAGCGCCAGACCCAGTTTTGGGCGGAATACGAGGCCCGGATGGCCCGTGGAGATGTTAATGTCGGCCAAGAACAGGAACCTGTGGACGTCGAGCACTTCTCTGACGTGCTTCCTGTTCGTTCGTTTCCTCCACCTGTGTCGGTGCCCACCAGCAACGTCGTCCAGCAGACTACGGCGCATGCAGGTGTGCCCACGTCGAGTCTTCAGCCAACCCTGCAGCTCTCCGATTCCGCCACAGCACCACACCTTGCAGACGCTCCTGCTGCCCCGCCTATCTCCACCGCTGCTCACAATGACGACCAAGCTCGTGACAGCACGCCCCCTAAGAACTCATCGCCGCAAGGCCTTGACGATTGGAACGACGATGACCTACTGAGCTTCTACAAGTTCAAGGTCATCCGCAAGAAGGGCTACGAGCCTATGCTGGAACACTTCTTAGGCCAAACCACCGACAGCCTCCACAAGGTTTGGAAGGCGCATCGGGGGCGTTGTGAGGAACTTGGCGCTGCGTGGAAGGCTGCTGGGAAGCCAAAGGGAAGTGTTGCGGAGTGGTTGGACGAGTAGGGGAGTTCCAATCCTTTGGTAGTTGGAATAAGCATTGGCACCTGGCTCTTGTAGTCAGCATTATGTGGTTTTAGCGATGGAGTTACCGGCGCGGAAGGACCAGCGGTGCTCTGCGTTTGCTTTAAGCATTTGATTTAGCCTGTAAAAGCTTTCGTAGCCATGAGGCTGCATGACAATAAGATATACTGACACTCTATTACTTTTGAAAATATCCCAGGTTACTCGTTGCCCTTAAGTGTAGCCGTCCCATCAGCAGCAATGTTGATCCCACTCTCACCTCCCACACTCGTAGACCCATCACTGCCCTTTGTGATTCCTAAGTCGCCACCCAGATTCTTCGCACTGCCGTCCTTATTCAGTGTAATGCCAGCCTCCTCAGAAAACTGTTCCGCTTCCTGTGTAGCCTTGACACCCTCAGACTTCTCTCCGCCAGCAGCAGGCTTTTCGCCCTTTGCAGCTGCAGCTTCGGCCTCGGCTTCAGCACGCGCGGCATCTCCTTCTGCGCGGCCGGGCTGGGACTCTGTGTCTTCGCCGCCGGAGGAGGCGGGCTTGGGTGCTGGCGTTTCTTTCGCTGCAGCAGGCTTTGCACCGGCAGGTTCCTTCGCGCCGGCAGCCTCATATGCTTGGGGCGCTGCGCTTTCTTCTACTGCGGCAGGTTCTTTCGTCCCAGCAGGTTCTTTTGCACCAGCAGGCTCCTCTGTACCGGCAGGTTCCTTCTCACCAGCAGGCTCTTTGGTACCAGCGGGTTCCTTCGCGCCGGCAGGTTCTTTTGCGCCAGCAGACTCCTCTGTACCAGCAGGTTCCTTTGCACCAGTAGGCTCCTTCGCACCAGCGGGTTCTGTTGTACCAGCGGGCTCTTTTGTACCAGCAGGCTCTTTCGCGCCGGCAGGCTTCTCTCCAGCGGGTTCCTTTGCTCCAGCAGGTTCTCCTCCAGCGGGTTCTTTAACGCCAATAGGCTCCTTTGTACTAGCAGGCTCCTTCGCGCCGGCGGGTTTCTCTGTACCAGCGGGTTCCTTGGCGCTGGCAGGCTCCTTCGCACCAGCAGGCTCCTTCGCACCAGCGGGTTCTTCCCCAGCAGGCTCCTTTGCACCAGCAGGCTCCTTCGCACCTGCAGGCTCCTTCGCACCAGCAGGTTCCTTCGCACCAGCAGGTTCTTCCCCAGCAGGCTCCTTCGCACCAGCAGGCTCCTTCGCACCAGCGGGTTCTTCCCCAGCAGGCTCCTTTGCACCAGCAGGCTCCTTCGCACCAGCAGGCTCCTTCGCACCAGCAGGCTCCTTCGCACCAGCGGGTTCTTCCCCAGCAGGCTCCTT
>JAFISE010000025.1:27005-257902 GCA_022560025.1 Stagonosporopsis chrysanthemi
CTTTCGCACCAGCAGGCTCCTTCGCACCAGCAGGCTCCTTCGCACCAGCAGGCTCCTTCGCACCAGCAGGCTCCTTCGCACCAGCAGGCTCCTTCGCACCAGCAGGCTCCTTCGCACCAGCGGGTTCTTCCCCAGCAGGCTCCTTTGCACCAGCGGGTTCCTTCGCACCAGCAGATCCAGTCGCTGTCATTGTTCCGTTGCCAGCAGCGCTTGATCCACCTTCCATTACTCCCCCTTTGCCAGCCTTAGGCTCGGCCGCTGCAGTCATGGTGTCGTTGCCTGCTGCACCTTCTTTCCCGCCCTTGCCACCAAGCTTGAGACCGTCGCCGCTAATACCGCCATCAGGACCACCAAGAGTTAGGCCGCCAATTTCAAGCTGTCGCCGCACCGGAGAAGTGTTGTAGGTCTTGGAGATGGCATTCTGAGAGCGGGTCAGTAAAAGTAGATTGCCGCAGGTGCCACAGTCTCGACCATAAGGCTACGTACAAGTGAGTTGCGCGAGGGAATGGAAGCAGCCTCAACACCAGACGCAGCCAGAATAGCAACGGCAAGATTGCTGGAGAACCTCATCTTCGCGTAAAGAAATAGTACAATATGATTGTAGGAAGAAGAAGAAACAGCTGACCAGCAGATAAGCAATAGGCACAAGAAATGACAAGAGTTCAAGAAGAGATAGAGTTCCGGGTGACACGAAAGTGCACTGCAGCCCACAATCAAGTCCTTTTGAAAGGCGCCTCTCCCGCTACGTAGACGTCGTGAGTCGTCTTGGCGACGGTCTGAAGATGCATTGCGGAACATTCGCAGCACATCTTGGCTTGCTTGGCTACGCTGCAAATCGAGGTCGAACTGATGTTCGTGGTGGTGACAGAGTAAGATGAGGCGGTACGAGTCGCGACAAAGTCGCAGCTTGGATCAACACCCTTGCTGTTTCGGAAACATCGCGGTCTGGAGCGACATCCACAACGGCGATCGCGGTAGCCGGTGATCAGTGTGTTGGGCGAGTAAAATCGATACGCCATCACTACAGGAAACCGATTCTGAAGAAGCTCTCCTCATCTTTTGTGGTCTGTGGGTAGGGATTCGATGTCCACGGCTTTATTCAGGGAAATGCTGTTCAACGTGATGTGCAACAGAAGCCTCATCACCCTCGAACTGGTAGCAGACGGGACAGACCGCCAACTCTTGCGATGCAAGCGGTAGCGTGGTCGGCGCAATCTTGTTGCTTTCGTACCTCCTGTCGGCCTCTTCCAACGCGGCAAATAATCCGTAGCCGTGGTCCGTGGCTCGATTTTCGTAGAGGTACTCGTCATCCTCCCTAATGTCTCTTTCAATCCTGCCTCCTGCTCTTCTGGCCCCTCCTGCGCTTGCAGCGCCTTCACCGTTCCTTCCCAGGTTTGCTTCAGGACCGCCAACGATACCTTCACCCTGCAGTCCCTCGGCTTCAGACACGAGACCTTGTACCCTACCAACCCTGCCGTCTCGCAAACGAACTTTGACACCTCGAGGATGGTCCCCGCGTGTCAGCAGGTCGGCAACAATGCCTTTGACCTGGTGGCCAGACTGTTGGTCCTCTTTCAAGATGATTGAAACGCTGCTTCCTGGCTGGATGGCCCGAATAGGTGGGACAGAAGTATACGTTGGCCTTGGTCTTGAGGGACGAGGTGAGTTGTCATTCGTGCCGCCGCCCCTTCCACTTCCTCTAGCCCCTCGTGACTGGCGATTTGGCCGACCCCGCCCACGTTGCATGCTGTCTGTGAATTATACCGGTCTTCCGGTGAGCGTCAACTTTGCCAAACGGCACTGTACGTTGTGTCCCGCTGCTTTACAGGATCCTTGGTGAGCTATGGTCACCCTTTGGACGGCAAGTGACGCGCCGAACCAGAGGGATAGAAGCTTGACTTCTGGAATGTCGTCAAATACGGCGATGCGATTTGAGTGACTTGCCGGCGTGCAAATATTGCAGACAGAAGTTATAGCCTTCCGCTCACAAAGTGCGAAAATGCTCGTGGCCTGTGCGTTATACGTCATGTGACCACATTTTTCCTATCTTGCACGATCACTGTACGAATGCTTGGGCACTATTATCCTAGGGGTAAGATGGTCTGACTTGGAGCAAAAATTGAATATGATTTGAAAGGATTGAATTGCAACAACTGTACATAGCCTTGAATGGTGAGGCTCTAGCAATACTCCTTGCAATGCTGTAAGTGACCAACATAGAAATGGTGTGGCCAATGCAGTCTATGTCTCTACTAGCGCATGCAGCTCGCGCTTCCCATACCCAACGCCGTGCGTAGAACCAAATGTGAGGTATAGACACAAAGGAAGTGAACCAGGCCAATAGATGCGCTCGTGAAGTAGATCGTAGATCGTGCGGTACGTTGCTGGCGGGGCTGCCATAAACCGTTGGTTGAGGATGGATGATCGGAGCCAGACTGGACATGTGGATCAGTCCTTTAGAATGGGAAACCACCTGGGAATCCTCCTTGCTGGCCTCTGCGACCACCACCGGGCATGCCACCGCCCATACCGCCGAAGGGGCTGCCACCGCCACCGCCGCCGGACTGGAAGTGGAAGCCACCTCCTCCGCCGCGTCCGCCTCCACCTCCCATGCCGCCACCGAACATCTGCATGAGGATTTCAGGATCGATACCTCCACCCATTCCACCCATGCCGCCGCCCATACCGCCGCCGAACATTTCGGAGGGATCGATAAGGTCAGCACCAGAATCATACCGCTCGCGTTTCCTGATTGTGTTAGCTAGGGCGAGTTGAATAGCGGGACGATGGAAACTTACTGCTCATCGCTGAGCGTCTCGTGTGCCTCCTGGATCTCCTTGAACCTCTCGGCAGCGGCCTCGTCGCCCGGATTCTTGTCAGGGTGGTGGATGATGGCGAGCTTACGGTATGCTTTCTTGATCTGCTGCTCTGTTGCGTCCTTCTCAATGCCGAGAATCTTGTAGTAGTCTTTCCTCTGGGCCTTCTTCTCTTCCAGCTCGGCATTGCGAATATCTTTCGCAATGTTGGGCTCGGATGGATTCTCTTCCTGGATGGCCTTGAGCTCGCGCACAGCCTCTTGCCAATTGCCAGACTCGCCCAGAGCCTTCGCCCTTGTCTTGCGTGCCTTTGTGTAACTTGGGTCCAATTCGAGAGCCCTGTCGCAGTCGGTGATCGCAGCCGACCAACTCTTCTGCTTGGTATGACACAAGGCGCGGTTCTGCAGGATCTTCGAGTTCGTGAGCTTGTTAGCTGGATCGACTTCTAAAGCCTTGCCATAGGTGTCGATGGCTTCCTGGAAACGACTACTCTTGAACGCAGTGTTACCTTCCTCCTTCATGCGTTCGAGCTTTTGGACCATGCGGAGGTTCTTAACAGCATCTTTGAAGTCAGGATCGCAGCTCAGTGCCTGCCGGAAGTGCTGGATTGCCTTGTCGTTCTCGCCTTGTGCATAAAGAGCGCGACCACGAAGTACAAGCGCATCGGGGTCTTGGTTGTTGTTTCGCAGCAGTGACATAGCGACGTTCTGAGCCTCCCCCAGCGCGTTAACGTTGCCCATGCGTAAGTGAGCCTCACCACGCAGGAGCTGCCACTTTCGCGGGCGCTCGACGCCGATACCGAGACCCTTCTCAGCCTCGTTGAGAGCGTAGATGACCATGGAGCCTCCACCGCCGTCCTTTGCTGTCTGCTCAGCCATATCAAGGTTCTTCTTCATGGTCAGAGCAGGCTGCATGTCCTTCGCTGTGGCGTTGATCGAGTTGTAGACCTGGAGAGCCTCTCCCGGTCGTCCCAAGCTGGTGAGCACTCTGCCCAGTCGCAGCTTGATCTTCATGTTGTCCGGGTCCAGCTCGTCTGCAGTCTTGCAGTCACCCAGTGCCTCGGCAAAGCGGTTGGCAGAAATGTATGCGGCTGCGCGGTTCGAATAGTAGGTGGCATTCTTGGGGTCAGCCTCAATTGCTGGTATGCGTCAGTAAAGAATTCAATGTAAGCCGTGCGGGCCTGCGCTGCTGGTGCTTCTTCTTAGCACATGCACAAGAGGAGTCACACACCCTTCGAGTACTCCTTGATCGCGGCAGGGTAGTCCTTGATCTTGAAGAATTTATTGCCCGCAGCCTTGTACTCCTCGGCATCTATGGTAGGCATCTCTGCCGGTGGAGTCGCAGCCTCGGGCGTGGCGGCATAGTTCCCGCTGTTGGGCGGCGGGCTCTTAGTGTATCGGTGCGGCGGAGGAGCTGGACGGCCCTCGTGGTCACCGCTTGTGCCATTCGTCCTGGGGAAGCCACCGGAGACTTCAGCAGCAGGGCTGGAGGGTGCGGGCGAGGACGAGTCGCGGTCGACATCCATGGCAGACATGGCTGAGAAGGACAAGCGCTGCCGCTCTTCCGGCGACAAATTCAGCGGGTGGATGTCTGTGTCGTACTTGGACGAGCGCTTCGACGAGAACGTGGAGGAGCGCCGATTGCTGCTAGGGCGTTCCCGCTCCTTGACGCGGGAGTGCGATTTTTTGTCGGGCGAGCCTGGAGGGGCGCCTTGCAAATTGGGCGTCGATGAGGTGCGGTGAGCGAGGGCCGGTGTGGCGTCTTTGGACTTCTTTGACGGCGACCTGTTAAAGAAGGAAGGAAGAACCATGGGAGGCGATCTCGGGAAGCCTGGTGTAACTGAATTTTAGTCTCCGCTGCTGAACTTTGGTTGAACGTGTTGTACTAGTTGTAGAATGCCTTCCAGAAGCTTCGATCTGTGCGAGCATTTACCACTTCAGCAGCGGCAAGCCCCAGAAAAAGATGGCTGGCGCTCACAATAATTACCCTAACCAACGCCAATCACAATGCCCTCACGAGACGCAACATTATAGCTGGTGCATTACTTTAAGTTTGACTTTGTTCAAGCGTGTACTGGTGCGGCCTGTACTTTCTCTACGGGAGCTTCAAGGGTGTTCCTTGTCATTGTTCCTCACAATTCCTTAATGGCTTCCATCAACTTCGAGCACTCATCCTCACAACAAAGGTTATCAAATAGCTGGCTTGAGCCACGAGCAGCTGCGGAGTAAAGTGGGCTTGGTCTTCTCGTGACCAATCCACAGTGCGGAGAGGCTGGGATTTGCAGTCTCAGCGCGTTGCCAGCAGCAACATGCGTGGCATAGGCATATGTAGGAGCGAGATCTCCACTCCACAGGTTCACGTTTGCGACGTGCTGCCCACCAGACTACCAATTACCAGCCTGACGGATTGTGAGCCAATCCGGGCTGCGTTTGCTATCGTTGCTGCAGGTCTTGACCAGACTGGCTACGTGTTGCTCTGGAAGGACCATTGGTAGGCTCAAATGAGCAACGAGAACGGGCCCACTACGTCTATCACAGCCCCTTGGCGACTCCAGAGCTTTTCAAAAGACTCAAACAATCAGCAGCACATGCCCAGGAAGTGAGCATAGGCGTAACCTCAATATAGCAGTCTTGTTACTCTTTCTGGGGCAAGCTCAACCGAGATTTTTCATCGTGGCGCTCCTCAAGACATTAAATCTTGACTGTAATGCTGGTAAGATTTACTTTCAGCAGTCAGTAGGTCAAGATAGTCCTCTGTTTACTCCAACGGTCAGCGACTGTTCCCTGCGTCCACCAGGGTACCTTGGTTCGTCATCGAGCACGTGCCATCGCTCTCCGCATCAACGAAGCTTGAATCCAGTAGCCTATCTCACTCCTAACCGCGCACACTCTTGTAGACGGAGCTCGCCTCGTTCCCACCTGAAAGTACACCACAAGCTGCAGTCGCTCTAATCGTGACCCTCCGCGGTCTGGTAGTCCCTTGCTCTGCCATTCCAGCGGCTTTTCTTGCTGCCCTGACCCAGTGTCTGCAGCTACACAACAGCTATCAGGACGTTGCCTAGTCCTCTGTATCTTAGATAACAGTCAGTCAGCAGGTCACAGGTCTCACTTGTGCCGTGCGTCCTTGCGTCCAGCTTCAGCCTCATCTGCCTTCGCGGCCCGCCTCCCGTATACAGGCCCACCGCGCCGTCGTCCATACCATCCCTTTGGTGTCCTTCCTCGACTTTGCTAAGGGTCCCAAAATCTTGTCCAGCTCTCCATAACCGCCATCATGGGGCTGTCATACAACATCTACCTCAACTCATCGCGCATCTATGGCTGCAAGAACTGCAAGACGCATCTCTCAAATCACGATGACATTCTCAGCAGAGTCAGTAAAGTTAAGCATCTTCTGTATCTGCCTGCTAAAACGTTGCAGAACTTCCGCGGCCAGCACGGCAAGGCATACCTATTCGACAGCGTCGTCAACATCACCGAGTCGGAGCCTAACGAGCGCAACATGACCACCGGCCGTCACGTCGTACGCGACATTCACTGTCGACAGTGCAAGGAAACTGTAGGCTGGAAATACGACAAGGCTTATGAGGCTAGCGAGAAGTACAAGGAAGGAAAGTTCATCTTGGAAGCAGAATTGCTCTGCACTGTGACATGAGGCTGCACAGGCAGATTTGTCTCACGACATCTTACTATCGCATTTACACGGAGTTTGGTTATGTATCGGGTCATGCATAAGAGGTTGGAAATATTGTACATAGCGGCTTCCGGGAGTTCAAGGCTTAAGGTAGCAGACACGTCTGCCTGGTATGTGATACCATACTTCTCAGCTCATCTACACCATTGACAAAGTATCTGCAGCATCTCCGCACTGTTCTTCAATTTCACAGATGACGCTGCACCGCGCGTAAACAGTTTGGAATCAGCTCTTCCGTATGCAGCCTATTCCTTTGCCGTCGGTCGGCGGCTGCGGGGTAGACTCAACCGCGGCGGGGCTCAAGTTTTCCATCGTCGCGCCAGAACCCGGAACGCAGGGCGCAAGGCGTATTTAGTCAAGAAAGATCCACATCAGTGCGTTTATGTCATTCGCCTCATCTTTTGTCTTCATTCTTCTTTGTCTTCATTCTTCTTCTTAGTAGCACCAGCACAAATCTACATCAAACATATCGTTACGTTGGCACTATGTCAACCAACACCATGAAAGCAGTCGTCTTCCATGGACCGGGCAAGGTCTCTGTAGAAGATCGACCAATCCCTACTATCAAAGATGATGGCGATATAATCGTTAAAGTCGACAAGGTGCGTTCACGGGCCCACGTGAAAATAAAGCTAACAACTCGCAGACAGCGTTGTGCGGCAGGTAAGCTGTGCTGATAGTTTCGATGCACCGTCTTCTGACACAATCTACAATACAGCGAGCTACACGTTTTTCGAGGTCACCAGCCATCTGAAACGGGCTTTGTCATGGGTCATGAATTCACTGGACATGTCCATGAGGTTGGTGCGGCGGTCAAGTCGGTGCAGGTCGGCGATCGAGTCGTCTCGCCATTTACAACGTCTTGTGGAGACTGCTTTTACTGCCAACGTGGGTTCTCGTCACGTTGTACGAAAAGCCAGCTTCTCGGCTCAGTCGGTCTGGATGGAGCACAGGCACAATATGTTCGTGTGCCAACAGCAGATGGGACCGTCATGAAAGCGCCGCCGAAGATCAGGGATGAAGCCCTGGTTCTGATGGCCGATATCTTCCCCACAGGCATGTTCGCAGCCAAAAATGGCTTTAAGCACTCAACGCCCGAGGAAATCAAGGACAGCGTTGTGGTTCTCATCGGCTGTGGCCCTGTGGCTCTTTGTGCTCTTTGCAACATCACGGACTACAACCCGAAGCACATCCTCGCTGTCGACTCTGTCCCCTCCCGTCTCGAACTGGCCAAGTCTCTCGGTGCTGAGCCATGGAACTTTCAAACCGATCGCGAAGGCCTGAACAAGCGTGTTAAGGAACTGACAGATGGAAGAGGAGCTGATATCGTCATCGAGGTGGTTGGCCTTACACCCGCCTTAAGGATGGGCTTTGAGCTGCTGAGACCTTGGGGCGTCATCTCAAGCGTTGGCGTTCACAATGCTGAAATCCCTTGGAATGGCAACGAGGCGTACGGCAAGAACCTGAGGGTACAGATGGGACGATGCCCCGTCAGAAGCATCTTTGCTGAAGCAATGGAGAGCCTGGAGCGTCATCAGGACAAACTTGGGTATGCAGGTGTTCGCAGAAGAAATTCCAATGCTGACTCTTGCAGTTTTATGGCAGACAAGATCATGCCTCTGAGCGAGGCGGTAGAAGGTTACGACCTCTTCGATAAGATGAAGGTACAAAAGGTCGTCTTCGAGGCACAGAAGTGATTACGCCAACAAGAGTTTGTGGGTCTGCGATGTGGAGCGGTGCATTGGGCGGTGTTGAGGCAGTGGCAGCGTGGACTGTTTGTTAAGCGTGATGTAACAATACTACGAGCAGATACTCCATCCGCAAGTCTGTCTTCAATCTTTTCGCCAGTCCCAAACATGACTCGCCATCGTCCTCATTCACACCAATCGGAGGTACGAGCGGTAGTGTATCCAATCGTGATGCAGGACCCATGTCTTTTCTGCGCTGGTGCTGCCGCGCGTGGAGACGTGATGGCTGTTGAGCCGCCGTTTGCACTGCCTGCGGGGTCGCTCTGAGCTGGCCGGAGCGCGTTTGAGCACGTCGCAGGTTCACATCCAGCTTCGTGCCTGCCATCCAAAGTACTTATTGTCGCTGCCAAAATAATAGAGTCGTGCATAAATGATCAGAAACTAATCCAGGGCTCTTGCTCGCTTCTGCATTCCTTCCTCCGCTGCGGCAAGGTGCCTCTTCTCGCTAAGAGCTAACCTGACCTGTCTCCAAATAATCGCCTGCTCTAGCTGCGTCACCTTGTCACCTCACTCGACCGACTGCTTGCCTCCGTTCGACAACGCACCTCTCCTCTTCCTTCCCCTCTTCTCACCACCCAACACCCCCTCCTCCTCCGCCCTTCGTCTCCCCCCCCCATCCCCCCCGCCACTTCCGTCATCGCCTGTGGGTAGCTCCATCAACAGCATTACTACACGTCAACAATCACTAACATTTGACGCGACAGTACACACCGGCGGTACCCAACACGCGCTTCATCTCCCGGCCATTTGCAATCTACAGCTCCCCCTCCTGTACGTATTGTCGCAATTAGCCTATCATCCCACCAGTACTGACAGAAGCAGCTGCTCTTCCTAGGCCATTCATACAACATGTCCGCCGAAGACTCTCACAACTCTGCCGGCAATGCCAATGCGATTACCGACCAGCTTGAGCGCCTGAACATGGACGGCGAGGCCGCTGACGCCACTCCTCGTACCGAACAGGAGTATGCCGAGTCGCAGCTCACCCTCCGCGCCATCGTCTCGTCCAAGGAAGCCGGCGTCATCATTGGCAAAGCGGGCAAGAACGTCGCTGATCTGCGCGACGAGACTGGCGTACGCGCCGGTGTCAGCAAGGTCGTCGCGGGCGTTCACGATCGCGTACTCTCCGTCACTGGCAGTCTCTCGGGCATCTCTAAGGCGTACGGTCTTGTTGCCAAGGGTCTGCTCGAGGGCGCGCCTGCCATGGGAATGGGCGGTGTCATCCGCAGCGATGGCACTCACCGTAAGTTCACACACTGTGCACCAGAGGGTGCTGCAAGCGCCGAAGTGCGCCTTCTTAGATTCTTAGCTCACTCGTACAGCCATTCGTCTCCTCATTTCGCACAACCAGATGGGAACCATCATTGGTCGCCAAGGCCTGAAGATTAAGCAGATTCAGGATGCTTCTGGTGTTCGCATGGTTGCCCAGAAGGAGATGCTCCCTCAGTCTACCGAGCGCATTGTCGAAGTTCAGGGCTCACCGTCAGGTATCGAGAAGGCTATCTGGGAGATTGGTAAGTGCCTTATCGACGATCATGAGCGCGGTTACGGCACTGTCCTCTACAACCCTGCTGTGAGAGTCCAGCCTGGAGCTGGACCTCTCACGACCAACAACGGGGGTGCCACCGCAGGCCTTAGCTCTGGACGCTCGTACAACCGCACTGGTCATGGCGCCGACTTCAGCGATTCGCCTCCTTCGAGCTTCCAGCGCCGCTCCGGCTCCGATGCCGCAAACCGACCTCCACCCCCGACGCACACTGAAGATGGCGAAGAGTTGCAAACACAGAACATTAGCATTCCCTCTGACATGGTCGGCTGCATCATCGGTCGCGCTGGTTCTAAAATCAGTGAAATCCGCAAAACCTCCGGCGCGCGCATCTCCATTGCCAAGGCTCCCCACGATGACACTGGCGAGCGCATGTTCACGATCACTGGTAGTGCCAGTGCCAACGAGAAGGCGCTTTACCTCTTGTACGAGAACCTCGAGGCTGAGAAGATGCGACGCAGCCAGGCTCAGGACTAGAGGTTTTGACGAACAACGTATGCGTCTGTGCTGAGCTTCGAACTGCTGAGGCTCTCTTCTGAAGTGGGTCCTTGGCGAAGCGTACATCAGGCGAAGAGCACGAGTCTACTTGCCCCCTTTCCTGTTACTCGCTGATGGATACCACGGATGTTCGGGTCATGATTTCCTTTTTCTTTCCAGGACCGTTATTGTCGACAAGTGCTGCTTGAGCACTTCACGATGTGATGACTTATGGCTTTGATATCCGGATAGCACATTTGCCCGCGAGTCGAGGCAGAGAAGGCGTCCTTTTTCGTTTTCAATGGGTTTGCCGAAGGACAGCAGCAGCAGCGAGCCGCGAGGAAGCCATCTAGTTCACCGAGGATACACACCTCGCTCAGACGACATCCGTTGCATCTGGCCGCACTTTGTCAAACCCGGTCACACTCTACCATCCGTCACCCTCCCACCCTCCTTACCTACCGATAATTGCGAATACGATAACAATAGTATCTACCTCTCCAGCTCTATCTACGCATCTGTATCCGTCACAGGCGCAGCAGATTACTTCGTCGGTCATATACCTAATGTAGAATAGTAATGGAGTGAGTCTCTGATCATTAAGCACTGCAAGGACGCACCGTGAGTGAAGACATTTCCGTATTTGATGATTTCTCTGTCATTGATGTTCTAATTCGTAATGCTTGCCTGTGTCTACCCAATGGCAGCTGTGGCAAGCTCGCTTATGCAGTTGTATCGTCAATCGTAGCTTCGCCTCGAAAACCGTCGGCGGAATCCAAATAACGCCGACCATGCAAAACACTAATACCTGCCCAATGCGAAATCCAGACCCCGCGCTGTGAATGAACGACTGGTGATGGGCCAAAAACCGTCAACTTCAGGCCTCGCCCCTTACAATCCGGCCAACAGCGCTCTTGACCAGCACCCACATTGGCCCCGCATTGACTTCCCTCTTTGCACTTCCCTTCCCTGGTGACTCGCCCTCACCGCCTAGCCCGCACTTCCTCTTCCACTCGTCCTTCCAGCCCCGCTCGATGCTCTGCTGCTTCTCCTTGAGCAGCTGTCCTGCACCGCGCTTTCCCTGCCTCCTGTAACCGCGCATAAACGCTGTCCACTCCTTTCTCTCCTTGACAAAGATAACGACGCCGTTCCCTGCGTCGATTGGCGCGCTGTCCGCCACGATGCGCGCTTCCCACGCGGAACTGACAGGCTGAAACGTAAAACTGTCCGTGTGCAGAACGTAGTACCTCTTGCGCTTGCCGTACTTGCTGGCGGTCTGCGAGGCGGGCGTGATCCATCGCGAGGCGGAAGACCAGATCCCATCGGCAACGGCCTCGTGCAGAAGGGCTCGCGGGATGTAGTTGCGGCATGTGAGGATGAGCTTGTTGCGGAGGAGCGTCATGTTGATGTCGGGGTGCGCGGGAACGATGTTGGGGCTGTATGCCAGCAGCGGCTTGGATGCCCGTGTGGAGCGTGTGCTGGGCTTCTGGATTGGCGTTGTGCTGTGTCCACGGAGTACGGTGGTGAATGTGTGGGGGACAGACATGGTCTGGGTTTGAACGGAAGCCATGGTGGGCGTACTTGTTTGGTGTAGAAATAGTTGTAGTAAGAGTCTGGCTGCTTGCCCGGTGACTGTTGTGAGAGTGAGAAAAGTGAGAGCGTAGGTGAATGTGAGATTTGCAAAACTAGAGGAAGCAGGTGGGTGCTCTCCTTCTCTTTAATGGCCCCGTCACGCCGGCTGAAAATGGATTAGTCCCTGCAGGTCACTGCTTCGGACAAGAGTCGGGAAGCAGTGACTTACAGTGCACATGCTGGCGGTCAATCAGGTGGCAAGCATCTGGAAGGACGAAGCGAGATCCCGCCGAAGCTCACCGCACCAAACAAGACCTCTTCTCACCGCATGAGAGGACTAGCCTCGCTCCCAGAACGGGCAGGGGACACAAACTTCATGAAGAGTGCCGCTACCTTCAACACAGCACACAAATCCGTCTTGGAGACGGTTCAACAAGCGTGCAGGTCGTCTTCGTTACGGCCCAACCGTGAGCAAAGTTGAAGCTGCTAAGAATCTGTCTGAAATCAAGCTAATCACCGCCTGTCACCGTGATCCCGCAGGGACCCACTTGAGGAGGAAAAGCTGGGGAGAAAAGTTAGATGCGAACACGAAAAGGCCCTGGACGGAAGTGGGTCTTTCATCAAAGGATTCTGTGAACAGTTTGCGGCCTGCCATGATTGTTCGACGCTCTGATGCCTGACCCTTTTTGCCAGCAGTGTATGAGAGCGATAATGGAGAGATGGGACACGTCATTGCTGGTTGGTCGGACAATTCGAGGGAGGTGCAGAGAACGCGCCGCCACACTTTCTTGACTTGACTTCTCCCTTTCTGCACGAACAGCGCACCGTCGATGCGGTCGATAGCATTCGCTCAGGGTATTGGCCTGTATCCCTTAAACTCGTTGAGAGCTGCAATAACATGTTTCACAATAGCCGCACACCCAAGCTTCGTCCATGCAGTGCGGGATTACTCCTCCCGCGTACCTTGCGCTGAGTGGGGTGAGCAGCCTTGCAAACATGGCTGGCTGGCAGTTGCACGTTCCGAACTATGCGTTCCGAACGTTCCGATTGTAATTTTAGGATCTGAGGGTTCCACGTGCGTCACTAGCGCTCCCGGACCTTGATGCCACCTTTGGCATTGGACATTGAGCATCATTAATTTACTGAATGAAGGGCCACTTGTCACTCCTTACCTCTCCGCATCTTCTCTCGTGCTGAACATCTTGCGCATTCAGAAGCGCGTTACACTCCTTACAGCGCCTATATTACAACGCATTAAGTCTCTTGGACCATCAACCCTCTCTGCAGATCGATTGCGCCTATTGATCCCAAAAACACCATGGCGGGATCCGCGAAGCGTACAGCTTCTGCATCGAAAAAGGAGGCCAACGGACACTCGCGCCGACTGTCTGATGTAGTGCACTCCTTTGAAAAGAGCATTGAAGAGCAGGTGGACTTGGCTGCGCGCAACCCAGTAGAGGAGAAGAAGGGGGGTTACATGCTGTTATTTACTTGCGTTGGAGGCATATATGCTAGCTTGTGAGTTGCGTGAGTTGCTGGAGCCGGAGCCAAGGACTGACAAGAGAACAGCTTGAGCTGGGCCTACCTTCAAGAACGCCTGACGACCACCACTCACGGTCCTTTGAACGCGCGATTCACGTACCCCGTCTTTTTAAACACCGTCCAGTCCGCATTTGCCGCTATCACAGGTCTCGTCTATCTGTTCTTTTCCGCTCCACGCAACAAGGTGACTGGCGCACGCCACGTACCACCTGTCTTTCCCACGAAGCAGATTCTATTCCCACTGTTACTCGTCGCAATCACTTCGTCGCTCGCATCGCCGTTCGGATACGCCAGTCTCAAGCATATCGACTATGTTACGTTCACTCTAGCCAAGAGCTGCAAGCTCCTGCCAGTCATGGCCCTTCACATTACACTGTTCCAGAAGAGATACCCTCTGTACAAGTACGCAGTGATCGTCTGCGTCACCCTGGGCGTGTCCATGTTCACGCTCTACAATCCGTCGACCGCGAAGAAGGCGGCGAAGAAGAGCGTTAACGCCGACGCATCCAAGACCCTTGGTCTTTTCCTCCTTGGCGTCAATCTCCTCTTCGATGGCCTGACGAACACCGTCCAGGATAACATCTTCACAAAGTTCAAGGGCTTTAGCGGACCTCAAATGATGTGCGCCATGAACATCATGTCCACTGCGCTTACGACTAGCTACCTCTTGGTCTCGCCCTACCTCGCGGGCACACCCATCGGTTCGTACATCGGCCTCTCTCCCACAGGCAATGGCGAGCTCAGCGACGCACTGGCATTTGTGACCACATACCCGTCCGTTGGTTGGGACGTCCTTGGCTTCGCGGCGTGCGGTGCGGTCGGCCAGATCTTCATCTACACCACGCTAGCGCACTTCAGCTCGCTTCTCCTTGTGACGGTGACAGTCACAAGGAAGATGTTGACAATGCTGACAAGTGTTTTCTTGTTCGGTCACACAGTGACGGGAATGCAGTGGGTCGGTGTTGGGCTGGTGTTCGGTGGCATTGGTGCCGAGGCTGCGTATGGGCAGATTGAGAAGAAGAGGAAGGCGCAAGCGAAGCTGTTGGCTGAAGGCAAGAAACAGTAGATAGATGGCACTTTTCATTTAAGATATTAGACAGCATTGAAAGCGCAGTGAAGGCAAGCACTATCGCAAGGCCACCAGGCTGATGCTGCATGTGCCCCGTCTGCCCAAGACCACCTACCTTGGCCGTCGTTTCAGCTCGCCACAACCTACAGACATTCTCCGACGCTTCAGTACAACGTCCTCTCACTATTGTTACCTCTCGTGGAAATTTGACTTGAGAAGTGCCTTTTTGCAAACCAAACTGAAAACACAAAGCGCATCTCGAATCCGTAGGAAGCCTCGACAAGGCTGTCCGAGCTGCACGATGCGATTGAACAACATTCGCACCCACCTGCTAGAAGAGTTGATCGGTGATGCTAGCCCGGAGTACGCAATACTCTCACACGCGTGGGAAGAAGAGGAAGCCACCTGCAGTCACTATACCAGGGGTGACTATGAAAGCATGAGAGGTTAACACAAGATTGGCATGACCAGTCGTAAGGTCGAGAAGACAGCCCAGTCGTATGTCTGGGTGGACGCGTGCTGTATCGACAAGAGCAGTAGTGCCGAGCTTTCTGAGCCTTTAACTGGATGTACCAATGGTACGAAGGAGCGACCATGTGCTATGTGTACCTTTCAGATCCCGACACCGGCATGTGTTAAACTCGAACGTTGCCCAGACGTCGCTGGTAAGTGTATTCACCATGTCGCAGCTTGGATTGCCTTCTCAAGCCTTTTCGTCCAACGCAACGATCTGCCTGTAGCATCACGGTCTTGTATTGTCAAACTGTGTTGATTTCTTGCAAATTCACTCGAGGGTGGACTCCACAAGAGCTAAACTCAAGTATACACTATTCTTTTATTCAGCGTGGAGTACCACGAGCATGGAGGATGGTGCCCCGACCACAGTAGACCTAACTGGACTGTTATCCAACATAACGGCAATATATGCACTGCTATCGGTGATCGGAAAGATGTATGGACCCCCTCTAATCTGGTTCAATACCTTAAGGGACCACTCCTGATTGGCTGACCAGCGCTTACAACCAATCAGAAGTATGTCACAGCCTAGCATACCAGACTTAGGGGGGTCAGTACGTTTTGTTGGTCATTATACTTTTTGGTCGTCAATGTGCACAACATTCCGTTGGTCGGGAACTATCATAAGCTGCACGCAGAAAGACGACAAGAGTGGAGGACAAGCCTTATTGTTTATTAGACCTCTTCGATTTCAATACGCTGCTACTGTAAGGCGAGGGGCATTGAGCATCAAATCGGCTACAAGAAGAAATCTTGCAATCGAAAGTAGATTTGAGCAGACTTGCTTGGCAGATGCCCCTCGGCACTCGGTTTTGAATTCCATATCGAGCCACAGGAGTGTTGGCTCAATCTCCGGCTGATGTTGAATGCGGCGAGAAGTTCATAACGGGGGGCTATCATCAAGTGCAGGAGTTCTCCACTACGAGTATTCGTATTAAGATCTGTACCCGGCTATATCTCGATGCCATGCATCCCGCACTCATTTCCCCTTGCATTGTGCATTGTGGATAAGTTAGGGCACATCCTCTCGATACGTCTGCTGCACCTTGGTATTCAAAACTATTTGCGGCTTGGCCCATACAATTTGTACGCACATCCGCTCGGAACCTTGAATACGGAGCCACCGAACGAGAGATTCCTTGTTCCAGATTCTTCCCTCGCTTTTGGACTTCGCGACCGATGGTATTCGCAACAGCAAATAAAACTTCGGACACGAACCGCCCGTCTTCAGAAACTGCCTCTTAGTGGCAAACGAGACGCTCATAATCCTTGGCCCTTGGAGTGGTACGATCGTGCAGAACAAGCCTTCTTCTTCGAAAATGACGATTTGCGAGACATATTTTGTGGCAAAAGCCTATGCCATCACACTTATAGCAACGGGCAGGTCCGAGGGAGATGCAAACACCTCATTCGGCATCATTTTGGCTGGTGCTCACGAAGAAACCCTGAAGAACGTGTAGAACAGAACTCACCAGTTTCATCACGACTAGGAAGCCTGTCTAGACGATCTGAGAAACACCGAAATCCTAAGAGTGATGTCTCTCCCCATCATGCTGCCCGATGCGAACGAAATCGCTGAGATAACGGCATACGCCACGGGCCGTCGATCACAAGGTTATATTTTTGGAGCTTGTGGCTGGTTGGTAACATTCTCTTCTCCGTGGCCGTGTTTCTATCAGAAACGGCTCAAAGTATTTAAATACTCGAATGGATCGTAGGAGAGGATCGAACGGCAACAATTGACATTGCTTTATGATTCATTGCATATGACGAGACAGGATCAACAGCGTGACATTATCAAAGCACCGTCATGCCCCTTAAGCAGCTACTCGGTCTACTATTACGAGTGCTGTTCAGCCTTCCGCTTCTCAACAAGAAATTGGTCCGCAGTCTAGTCAGAGCGTCAAAATATTGGTTCCACTAGTGTTCACAGCAGCGTATCGTCGTTTCAGCAGCCCCAAATTACCTGATCATTCATCGTCATGTTCCACCTATTCTTCCCAAATTCACCACCGTACTAGACAAAGCTGCAGAGGGACATATCTCAGTCGCATTAACGCTTAGTAAGGAACCAATCATGTGCATGGTGCTCGACAGATCCAGTTCTTCCTACTTTGACCAAGACTTCAGTGGCTGTCGACGGCTGTCAGCGCCCTTCTTAAGGTGCGCGAAATGGGTATCATGTCCTTTCTGCCACGATGCCATGCAAACGACTGCAGCTGTTCATCGATGTTGATTTTTGAAGAGAGCGGGGAACGTCGATTGGTGAGCAAATCTCGAGACTTGATTGTGATCATCTTATGGGCGTGATATACAAAGCGGTCGGCTTTTGTACATGCGGGCATCTGACCATGTACGCGGTTCACAGTGGCATCAACCCGGGATTTCGCGAGAATGGGTAGGCTTGATTGTGGTGGTGACCAGACTTGTTGCGGTTTGCAGGATACAGGTGAATGTTGCTTTTGGATACTTCAAACTTATCACAGTACGGTCGTGACGTGAGTGAACAAGGTGTTTGAGTGATGGATCAGCAACCTGGCTGTGACTCATTTGCTGGCCTTGCCTTGATGAGATCGTTAGAACAAGCGATTGATAGATTCAGAAGATGAAAGGAAAAGCAAGATGTATCACTTGAGAACCAGGACAAAGTTGTTGTGATGCCAGTCGAAGGCAGATGGCATTGCTAAGTATTTACAAAGATCTAAACGAACACTAGAGAAAGAAGTTGTCAACTCAAACCATCAAAACAGGTTTGCTTCGGTCATCCAGCTCAAAAGCTACGAATGATGTGGGCGAGATGCTTAGCAAGCAGCGCCAGAGCCGCTGGGGATGTTGGAGCAGGTAGCCTTCTTGCTACCACCAGAGACCTTGTTGCCAGACCACTTCCAGTTGGAGCAAGAGCCCTTACCGCAAAGGATGTAGGTGTTGATACCGCCCGAGGCAACGGAGCCAGTGACACCAGAGACTGTGAGTCCGGTGATGGGGACACCAGTGGTGGGCTTGCCAGTAGGGGAGCCGTTCTCGTAGTCCTGCTGGATGACGATACCGTACTTGGCGATGTTGGAGAGGGTGATGTCCTTGTAGGTGATGTTGGAGACGGAGCCAGTGGCGCCAGATACGGTCTTGATGCGGACACCGTTGTCAGAGTTGATGATCTTGGAGTTCTGGATGACAACGTTCTTGACGACGTTGTCGGAGCGGCCACCGACAGAGCCGATGGACAGACCGTGACCACCGGAGCAGGTACCGCCGGTGAAGAGGATGTTGGTGCCAGAGTTGATGGCAAGGCAATCGTCTTGGTTCTTGATGTTGGCGTTGGAGATGGTGATGCCAGTGGAGCTGCCGACATCGAAAGCGTCAGTGTTGTGGCCACCGTTGGTCTTGTCACCAGCAGTGTTGTCAATGGTAATGTGATCAAGGACAAGATCAGTGGCTCCGTTGACGGAGAAACCCTGGACAGGGGTGTTCTTGACATTCAAGTTGGAGATGGTCGACTGCTTCATGGAGTGCGCGTAGAAGAACTTGGGCTTCTTCTTGCCGCCGTTGGTACCCTTGCCGTCCCACCACTTAGCGCCATTACCATCGATAACGTGGCCGGAGGCACCCTTGACGGTGATCTTGGTACCGGAGACAGAGATGAGAGGACCCTCCCACTCCTTGTAACCGAAGCTGGTGGTTCCCTGGAAGGTGACAGTGGTTCCATCCTTGAGCTTGGTGAGGTCAAGGGTGGTACCGGCGGGAACAGCGATGTTGTTCAGGACGATGGCTGTGCAAGAGGTCTTGCCCTTGATGGCAGCATCAGCGGTAGTGAATGTGCAGCTGGCACGAGCATCCAGGCCCGTAGGAACAGCAGACACAAGCGCACCAGCGCTGAGGAGGAGACCGGCTTTGATGGCAACCATTTTGTTGTTATTGATGATGAATTGAATGAGTGACTTGAGAAGCGAAAGAATGAGAAAGAGCGAATGCAATGAATGACTGGTTAGATAATGTTTGAACGCGTCAACCTGAGGTACTTATAGCAGCCCTCCTCGCAGACACCAAACCATTCGGGAGGCATCCGGAAACATTGCGCCGAGTAAATGAAAAGAAGCTTGTCGCTCTTGGCCAAGCTTGTTCCCACAGCAGATTAAGGGCCATTGTGGAAATGAGTGGTCCAAGCGGGTGGCGTCAGATTTGACAACTTGGACGGATAGGGCTGCAGGAGTCAATTCTCCGTGGCCGGAGAAATACTATGTGGACCTGAAAGCCTTGCAGTATCATTGACAAGAAAAGCAGCACTCCGAAAGCGCAGCGTCGAGACCAACAGAAGATGCAAACATTGACGCCACGCAGCCACACAAACATAATCGTTGGCTTGAATGACAAGCTTTTCTGGCGGAAGATCGCGTGCCGTTCATGCTTGAACAGGCAATGTGCCCCCTGTCATGCCAATTTGCGGGTGCAAAGGTGAAACACAATGATGACCATTTCGTGGGTCTAGACGTGTGGCGTGCGGAGTGGCTTCCAAACACGCGTAATGGCGCCTGGTCAGCGGACCTGTCGCACCCGGAGACAAGACAGCTTTCTAATTGATGGAATGTTTTGCCTGTATGGATCGCGACAATGTCAGAAAGGTAGCGCCGGAGGCGAACGCGGAAACGACGTTGGCGAGTCAAGCAACTAAACTAGGCCGGCACTACCAAACCCGCATCTACTGTATACACCAGAAGCTGCTGGTACGCATCATTCCTAATCCATCGAAGTCTCTAACTGTCTCGCGATGATGCCGCGAACGGTTCTTACCAGTCGATGCGCCAACACGTTAAGAGATATTGTCCGATACGCCATTCATTATTCCCGCACACCAATGGGCCACCACTTCACCGCTATGTTTGCATTTACTCGACCTTCCCGCGCTCGGAGATTTTACAATCTTGAGCCGTCATCTGACTCGAGGTACGTAAGTCGATGGGTCCTCTAAAGAAGAGACCCCTTTTTGGCAGATCTTCCACAAAAACCGCCCAAGCCGTCCAGCTCCTTAGCAGCAACACCAATTCATCCTGTCGTGCCTGCTCTTTCAGCATCGTCAATCCCGATCCTCCGATCTCTCTCATCATTTTGAGCCTCTGATAGCATCGAAACAGCTCATCTGCAGCCCAGAAGAGATAGGGACTTTTCACACGAGATGTATCCATGGCTAGCCAGTAATCAAACGACCTGGTGTCGAGCTCGTCTCCTTCAGTCCGTTCACAGCTCTGCCGATGCTGGAACAGAAAACGCAACATCGATCAAATCCGGAGCGTTGAGATGGAAGCATCAAACTCTAAGCCAACATCCACATACGTAAATTTGGTCGTTGGATATCGGGTCGAGAGTTTTGTACGGCGGCATCAGGAGCCATTCGTAATCGACAAGCTTATGGTATAGAGACAAGCGTGATCAGTCTTTGATGAACTGCTGTACATACCCCCGCTCCGCATGGGCCGGCGATCGTGGTACCATACTATCGCGGCCAAAAAGGAGCCAAAATGGACGCACACTTGAGCTCTGGATAGGCGCGATGAAGTAAGGCTTTGGCGCTGCGACACATACCCATAATACCGAGTTCTAGATGAACATCTTGACCGTCACATCCACTTATGGATTCTATGAAGGCCGCAGGATCAACATGGTTTTCAGCAATGGGACAAGTCTGTTCAGTCTACAGAACAAGCGCATTATTGTCCCGGTTGTTTTTGGCCAGACTTGATTCATGCTAAAGCTGTGTGGGCCAGGCAGCAGTGACGACGGGCGATGAACAGAAAGCTGGCTCGGTTTGCTCAGCGCTTTCTCAATTGAGTCGTATGCAAACAAACGACGGAACGTCTTATTATGATCTTGGTATGGGAGTCCAAGAACCATTCCTGCTAATGGAAGCGCTTCCTGGAGCGCGCCAGCATCTACCGCGGATAAGATTTCTCTGTCTTACTCGGTCATCGTATTGAGGTGGAAGTCCAGTCACGTGTTGTGCTGTATGACTGCTTTGTTTTGACAATCGTACCACAGAGCTGCATCGCTGGAGTCCTGCAAAAACGAGATCAGGCCTATCTGGCTGCCTTCGTTGACTGTGGATAGCGTTGCAAGCTGTCCGCGCACCTTGGCGCCCCCAATATGTCGATGTGCATACCAGTTGGATTCGTAAAACGAGTGTTGTACGTCCCCCATGCCATCGGAAGCGTATACTTTTAAGAAGATGCTGCTCGTTCTGCGAAACCACCCATGGTCAGGCTCATGGTTTTCTCTGCGTTCATAGCACCTCCGATGTCGTGACCAAGGGGGTACGATACCCGGTGAGCGAAATGAAGTGCCGCCATGTGAAGGGTAATCCTAATCATATCATCTTCGTTGTCGTCACTATCAACGGGCGGTAGCGTTTGCTTCCGGTTTTCGTTGGGCAGAGCGAGAGCCTTGACCACATGCAGCATGTCCGCCATATTTACGGGACATCCAACAACGTAATTCGCATCAGACCGGTTTTGATATGCTTTGCGGAGTTGATGAAGGAAGCTATTGCGAAAACAGCCTTGACCATACGATGCAAAATGAGTCAGGGTCTTCGCAAACAGAGCCACTTTACTGACGACTTACTATTCAATTGGTCATAAGTCAATCTTACTCTTGTTCTGGTGCAGCCGTAGGTACTGAATGATTGTCGGTCAGTCCATTCACGTGACAGAGTTCGTTGTGTAACTTCCATCTCTTTATACTAATGGTCAACTAAGCTCTTTCATACAGGCATAGCTGAATCTGAGTTTCTCCATTGCAAAGGTCGAAGGACAGTCTCGTGCGAAGCATTAAAGCATAATTTCAATACGCAGCTCTACTGAATTGTTGCTCGTGTCAAAGGTTTCGAAACTATCATGCTGTCAAAACAATATCGATGACGTACCCCGCACTTGGGGCTGCGAGACCCACGCAAGAGTAGCAACAACGCGATTTGTCTCGACGCAGCATGCATGCCATCGCCTCAAGAGCTACTAACCATCTTAGAGCAATCACCTTTTCGAGGAGGTTAGGAACAATGGCACCTGCAATACGGCCTCGCAAATTTGCGCCGCTCAATCCAGAGAAGAAAAGGGACGAAGACGCGCGACCTGTCCTCAAGGGGATCGTCTTTGACGTCGATGGAACACTCTGCTTACCACAGAATTACATGTTTGGCGAAATGCGGTATGTGTGCGCCTCTTTTGAATTGCTTTCAGCTCTGAGCAAACTCATAGCTCGGCCCTCGGCATCGACAAAGGCACGGATATCCTGGATCACATATACTCCCTACCAGATGCCGAGCAGGAAAAGGCCCAAGAGAAGGTTCGCGATATTGAGCGCTCCGCCATGAAGAAGCAGAAGCCGCAAGCTGGCCTGGTGGAGTTGATGGATTATCTGGACTCACGTGGCTTGAAGAAGGGCATCTGCACAAGAAACTTCGATGCACCAGTTGAGCATCTCCTCACGACTTTTCTGCCTTCATCTCATTTCAGTCCCGTCGTCACTCGAGAGTTTCGTCCACCCAAGCCAGATCCGGCTGGCATTCTGCATATCGCGAAGCAGTGGATGCACGAAGACGGCGGCCACAGCCTGATCATGGTAGGCGATTCCGTCGACGACATGACTGCAGGCTTCAGAGCCGGTGCCGCTACCGTGCTACTTGTTAATGACGTCAACAAGCACCTTGCTGAGCATCAACACACTGATCTTGTGGTGAAACAGCTGGACGACCTGATTGAAATTCTGGAAAATGGGTTCGAAGGCAGGGTAGAGGCAGATCAGCAGGACGTTGATGCGAAGGGATTAGTCGAAGAAGCAACAAATAATAGCTGAGTACTACTCGAAAACGGTTGAATCGGATAAAGCTCGAGAAGACAATATAGTCCTGTGTGCCTGTTGACACGCAAGGCACTTCGTGAACATAAAGTGACAGACGTATCTGAAGCAACACAAGATCACAAGCACCCTGCATCGTCACTAGCTGCATTTCCAGGGGTAGTGACAAGAAGAGAACACAACAGCGTGCGAGCACCGTCACAGTTGCTAAGATAGGCTGAACAACCAACAATTTTTTCACGTTCTGGTCGACCTTCAACGCAATACCTATAGCGCAAGCGCTATTGTGGTGTGCTTCCGTCACGAGCCGTTGTACCAGTCGATGATGCAACTGTTGTGGGGAACACTGGCGGAAGCCGGCGCTTGAGCCTCAGCTCAGGCACCCCAGTTTCTGAAGCATCACCAAGCATCTCAAGCATCCTCCACAGACGCCATTCCATCTTATCTGTCTCGCTAGGACATGCGACCACACATCTTGATCGCATATGACTTAGTACCCGTTTGAAATGATCATGGATATAGCTACCTCCTTTATCCGGGCAGTGCCTCCGTGTCTCGCCACAATGTCCCTGGTAAAGCATCTCAGGGGCACACCAATCATAAGCCGTACCTGCGACAAACTTGACCCACACGACCACGTCGCACCGCATCGTTTGGTTATTGTAGCGAGGTGATCGTCCCTTGCACAGGCACCATGAAACATCCGCGTTTCTGGGACTTGCTTACGCCCTCTTGATTCGGAGGGCTTGTTTATCTTAATTCAAGGCGACTAGGTATGCGCAAGCACTATAACTTTGAGGCATCCGGCGTCCGCCTCCTGCCAGGCATCACCTCTGCCCGTCGTTATGAAGTACTCGCTCATTACCGGCCTTTTGGCCATCGTTGGTGCCAACTGCAAGCCAACGTCGCACATCGAAAGCGAGACTGTGCACGTTGAGAACTTGCGCGCCGTGCCTGAAGGATGGATCGCAATTGGGGCACCAGCAGGTCATCGCAAGCTTCCATTCCGCATTGCTGTTCGTTCGGTATGTCCACAGAAATCGAAGCCCAATGACCGAAGCTCTTGCATGTGGCCAAGGTTGCAAAGGATCTGCAGAGTGCTGACAGCTGGCAGGCCGACGGCAATGTATTGGAGCGAACGCTCATGGAAGTGTCTGATCCCAGCCATGCACGTTATGGGCAGCATCTCAAGCGCGATGAGCTCAAGGATCTTATCAAGCCTCGCGAGGAGTCCACAAAGGCTGTGTTGAGCTGGCTAGAGGCATCTGGTGTCAGCTCTGATGACATCAAGAATGACGGTGAATGGATCACTTTCCATGCACCCGTCGAGAGGGCCGAGTCCATGTTGAGCACCACTTTCAAAACCTACCAGAATCAGGTTCGCAGGGATGTAAAGAGGGTTCGGTCTCTCAGCTACTCTGTGCCGAAATCCATTCGTGACCACATCGACCTCATCGAGCCAACCACACGTTTTGGTCAGATCAAGGCAGAGCGTAGCAACGTACTCACGCAGGAGGCGGCTCCTTTTTCTGTTGCTGCAGTCAACGCGACATGCAACAGCACCATCACCCCTGCTTGTCTCAAGGACTTGTATGATTTTGCCGACTACAAGATTGATCCCAAGGGACCTGTAAGGCTTGGTGTGAGCGGCTTCCTAGAGCAGCTGGCACGCTTTGCGGATCTGGACCAGTTCGTTACATCATTTGCACCTAATGCCGGCAGCAACTTCTCCGTCGTTGCAGTTAATGGTTTGTTTCTTGCTCCTATATTGACTCGTCATCACTAACATATGCGCTAGGTGGCACGGTGAACCAGAACGCTACTGACGACAGTGTCGAAGCCAATCTTGACATTGACTATACAGTCGGTTTGGTCGACCCGACGATCGAGACGATATTCTACAGCACTGCCGGACGTGGCATTCTTGTTCCTGATCTTGACCAGCCAACCGAAGCCGACAACGCTAATGAGCCTTACCTGGACTTCTTTACGTACATTGCCGGTCTCGACGATGACAAAATCCCGCATGTTCTCACCACCTCGTATGGTGAGGATGAGCAGAGCGTGCCGGCCACATACGCTAAGAAGGTATGCGACCTTATTGGTCAGCTCGGCACTCGTGGTGTGTCTGTCATCTTCAGCAGCGGCGATACTGGTGTTGGATCGGCCTGCCAGACCAATGATGGCAAGAACACGACTCGCTTCTTGCCCATCTTCCCTGCATCCTGCCCATATGTCACCTCCGTTGGAGGCACCTACAAAATCCAGCCTGAGCGCGCAGTCGGCTTCTCCTCAGGTGGCTTCTCGGACCTGTGGGAGCGCCCCGCCTACCAAGACAAAGCCGTCGGTGCATACCTCGAGAAGCTTGGTAGCCAGTGGGAAGGCCTGTATAATCCTAATGGACGTGGTTTCCCGGATGTTGCCGCTCAAGGCCAAGGTTTCCGTGTCGTTGACAAAGGCAGCCTGATCTCGGTTGGCGGTACCAGCGCCTCAGCACCCGCCTTCGCCTCAGTCGTTGCACTCTTGAACAACGCTCGCCTTGCGGCTGGCCAGCCTGCGCTTGGTTTCTTGAACCCATGGATATACAGTAAGGGCTTCCAGGGTCTCACGGACATAAAGGACGGAGGCTCAACGGGCTGCACCGGCCGGTCAATCTACAGTGGTCTCAAAGGGCCGCGGGTGCCTTATGCGTCCTGGAACGCGACCGAAGGGTGGGATCCGGTCACCGGCTACGGCACTCCGTCATTGCAAAAGCTACTGGAGCTGTCTCAAGAGCAGTCCTATAGCGTGCCTGAGAAGCAATGAGTTCGCATCCTGGCTCGTAGACGAAGACCTGGGCAGCTTAGATTGCAGTATATCAATTAGTATAGTAATCACTGTATGAGATGAATCAAAGAACACTACTATACTCATAGCCCCATCTTCGCTGATAGTAGTGGATTTACTGATGTGGTGCATTGTCGCGAAGTTTCAAGAAGGGGTTATCGTCCTCGCTGTCTGTGATTCTGTTCATGGCACCGGCATAAGTACTAGGCTTCCGCGGCCTGGTAGTAAGTGGTAGGCGGGTCAATAAGGCCTGCTCATGTAGGCGCAAGCAGCGACAGCGCTGGGGTCGTGCTCTTCGTTCGTAGCCATGGCGGTATTCCTGCGGCGCGTGGTTGGTGCTGTCCGCAGCGCTGATGACAATATTGCAGAGCTGGCAGTCGTAGGATCCCGTGTTTTACGCAACCTGCTGCGCTGCCGCGTATGCGATTCTTGGCTGGATTTAAGTTGCGGAAGGAACTTGAAGCACTCGCTTGCTGACATGCTGGACTGGGAAATGAAACTTCTACCTCGGGCTGATGCTGTCGTAGTAGATAGGTGCTGCATCAGTGGGCCTGAGGGCGTTGAAGAACTGGACAAGGTGATCAATCTCGAAATCGCAATCTCCTTCAATAGCCAGGAGCCTCGAGCGCAGTGTTTGCTGATAAAATCTTTTTCACGAGCCAGAGATCATAGCTCTATGGTTGCCCATGGAATTGGTGAGAGTCATGTCCTCTGGGGGTCCGACAGCATACAAGAGTTTTGCTCTCTTGACTGCATCTGTTGATAACAACTTCTCATTGTTGTTCTCCGAGCCTGCCACTAGAGCTCGTAAATCGTTATCCAGAAGCGCTGGATGATGTTACTGGACTTTGAGGTGACCGGACGGCCCTTTGGCGGCATTGTAGCTAATGGCGACGAACAGGGCGCAGCGAGTATGAAGAGTGAGATGCGCGCACGAGAAGAGTAGTGAGGGACCTGGCTTAGTTCTGAGTCTACATCGTTGTGTACTGGTTGATGAAGACGGTCCTAAATCGTTTGAGTGCCTCCCGGCGATGATATGGAGATAGGTTGATGACATTCCGCATCAGCGGGCGAGTGGCTTTTCGGCAATGTGAGAGGCACCCGCCACTGCCTCGCTTTCGGCAGCCACAACCGACAACGCGAGAACGTTTTTCAAACCTCAACCCATCACGTCTGTGACCACAGCTTTCCAATTGCTTAATCACCACATCCAATTAGCTAACGGCTTGCTGTCTCGCCTTCGGCTACAAGCCTACGAATGCATTTCGCCGCCAACTCTGCGAGCTGCCTCATTTGGTTTAACGCCCCTCTCTTATCTGCGACAAGCATCGGCCGTGAAGCTTGACCCGTCCCTCCCATTGCAACGAATCTGGCGCGCCCTTCTGGAAGCCCCGAATTATTCGCCTTATTACACGAGTTCATCGGCTATCGCTATTCCCGCTTCAGCGAATCGCATTGTGGTGTGCACGAGAGCCTCGCATGACGAACTTCCCCGACCAGATTGATTGGCCGCTGTGATGACGCACGAATCGCAAAGAGATTTTCCGCCGATAAAGGGTGTGGACTGAATAGTTTCGACGGAGAATCCGGCTGTGAGCTTGTTGATGGCGGTGGGGCCTGGTGAAGCGCTTCGCACGAGGGCCAGCCTCGAAATGCTGTTGTCCGCGGCCCGAGAGCTCTCCGCCATCACTCGTTGTGGATGTTGCTCAAAGGTGAGTGCTTGCGAGAATATAGGCTTCGACATAGGCGAAAGACAGGACTGGGGAATGTCACGCATGCTGTGCTAAGCCGTCCGACCAAGTAAGCACACACAAGCTCAACGCCGATGACTTGGTGGCTGGCAGAGGTTTGTGGAGTGTCACTACGTCCTGCCTAATGCGGTATGAAGCTCGCCATCAATTTGAGCTATCGCGGTCTGTGCAGTACAACAGTAGATAAAATGTCGCGTTGTGGTAGGTAAGCTCCGAGATGACGTCGAGGCCTGATCCCGGAACGAATTTGTACTTGAAGGTAAACGCGGCCGCGTTTCGATTCAGCAGCTTTGAAGTGAGGTCCCGCGAACAGACGTTATGCAGCTCATCACCTCTATTCTGGCCATTGGCGGCCTCGCGACCAGCGTTGCTGCCCGTAACCCCGGCAAGTCTGTCGGCAAGAAGTTTGACCTTCCCAGGCCACAGCTTTCTCGCTCCTCGTACAACGTCCAGCATGTCAAGCGCCAGTACACTGTCAATGAGACTACACCGATCATTACAGCTCCTACTGCCAAGAGTGTGTACTTAACGCCACGAGATAAAAAGCGCTACTAACGCTGTAACAGAGTTCGCTGTTAACGGTACCGCTGGTGCCATCCCAGACGTGAACTTCGATATCGGCGAGAGCTACGCTGGACTGCTCCCAATCTCGGACAAGGCCAACGAAACCTCGGAACTTTATTTCTGGTTCTTCCCTTCGTCAAACCCAGACGCTGGCGATGAAGTCACAATCTGGTTGAACGGCGGTCCTGGGTGCTCTTCTCTCGAGGGTTTCCTGCAAGAGAACGGCCCCATCAGCTGGCAGTACGGCAGCGGGCCTCGCGCAGTTTACAACCCATGGAATTGGTAAGTTATGTCAGTGCTTGGACAACACACCATTCTGACATGCTCAGGGCAAATCTGACCAACATGGTTTGGGTCGAGCAGCCTGTTGGCACGGGTTTCACACAGGGCACGCCCACCGCCACTAGCCAGGAAGAGTCTGCTGCACAGTTCCTTGGCTTTTGGAAGAACTTCATGGAGACCTTTGGTCTAACCGGAAAGAAGGTCTACATTGCAGGCGAATCGTACGCCGGAAGATATGGTACTCCTACTCCAATCGGTCATACGCGCTTCTGCTAACGTGTCCGAAGTCCCGTACATCGCCGACGCAATGCTCAACGAGAACAACACCGATTTCTACGATGTCAAGGCCGCCATGATCTACGATCCCAGTGTCGCTGAAGACGTCCTACTCGAGGATATCCCAGCTGTGCCCTTCGTCGATCGCTGGTCTGGACTCTTCAACTTCAACGAGACGTTCACCAAGGATATTCACAACCGTGCCGAAAAATGTGGATACACCGAGTACATTGAGAAGTACCTGACCTTCCCTCCTGTCAGCAAATTCCCCACACCTTCTCACAACGCCTCTGAGCCCGAGTGTGCTATTTGGGGCGACATCTACGACGCTGTTATGTTGACCAACCCTTGCTTCGATGTCTACGCTGTCGCGACCACCTGCCCCCTCCTCTGGGATGTACTCGGCTTCCCTGGATCGTTTGACTACCTCCCTCCCGGCGAGGATACTGTCTACTTCAACCGCACTGCTGTCCAGAAGGCCATCAACGCTCCCATCCAGGAGTGGAACGAGTGTTCGAACGGTGTGCTTGACACTGACACATCACCCCAGTCTAGCTGGGAGGTCATTCCTCGCATCACCGAGAAGCTCGATCGTTTTGTCATTGTCCACGGCGAGCTCGACTTCATTCTGTTGTACAACGGTACTCTTATGGCTATTCAGAACATGACTTGGGGTGGCCTACAGGGTTTCCAGGAGGCACCAAAGGACGAATTCTTCGTGCCTTACCACGAGGATATCAGCCTGACCAGCCTGAGCGCCAAAGGTGTGATGGGAACTACTCACACCGAGCGCAAGCTCACTTGGGTTAGCCAGGCCTTGTCTGGACACATGGTGCCTCAGTACCAGCCCAGCAGTGCATACAGGCAGGCCGAGTTCCTTCTCGGCCGCATCCCAAGCTTGACATCCACTGAGCCGTTCACTACGCTCAGGGGCAACTCGACGGCGAAGAGGGATCTTGGTATTATGCGCAGCTACTAGAGAGCTGGCCGTGGATAGAACGAATTAATGAAGTTAATGCGTGGTGATCACGCCGCACAATTGCATGACAACAATGTTTGTTTGACAATACTATCTAGAAAGTTGTGTGACTCAGTGCAACCTTGTCTGTTATGGACACCCTCGTTTTTCCGGTCATCGTTTAGCGTGTTGAGCCTCAAGTACCCCACGATAACCGCCGCCCTTCTCCCCGCAGCGACAACTACATCTAGACCACGTTGCCCACCATGACATTGTCTCGTACCGAATCATCTCCACGCCCGCCTGTAACAGTCGACAACGCAACATGTCAACCATGGAATTGCCCTTGACGCGCGAATCCATCGTCGCCGCGCACGACCTGATCAAACCCCACCTCCACGCCACACCAGTGCTCACCAACAACACCCTATCGAACCTCGCGTCTACACCACAATCCCCAGAAGCGCTAACGGGGACGCCATGGGAGGGCCAAGAGCCCGCAAAGCCAAAAGTCAGGCTGTTCTTCAAGGCCGAGAACTTCCAGAAGATCGGCGCGTTCAAGGTCAGAGGCGCGTTTCATGCAGTGTTGAGATTGATTGAGGAAAAGGGGATTGAGGAGGTCAGGAAGAAGGGAGTGATTACACATAGCTCTGGTATGTCCACTCTGCATTCTCTTTGCTGGCTACGAAAAGCATGCTGACTCTCGTTCCCCAGGTAATCATGCACAAGCTCTCGCTCTCGCCGCCCGAACCTTCTCGATACCTGCCCACATCATTATGCCAACTATTTCTACCTCTTCGAAGATCGCCGGAACAAGGTCGCAAGGTGCTATAATCCATTTCTCCGGCTCCACGGCCACCGAGCGCGAAGCCGTCGTCGAAGAAGTCCTGAAAGACACCGGCGCAACCCTGATTCCCCCGTACGACCACCCACATATCATGCTAGGCCAGGGCACTATGGCGCTGGAGGTGGAGGCGGAGGTCGCAAAGCTGCTGTCCGAGAAGCCAGAGCTTAGCATCCACTACAAGGATGGCGAGAAAGCAGCAGCGAAAGGTCTCGACGCCTACATTGCGCCCTGCGGCGGCGGTGGCATGCTCTCGGGCCAGGCCATCTACTTCCACAATACACCTGTGCGTGTCTTCGGCGCAGAGCCGGAGTTCGAAGGTGCAGACGATGCCCGCCGTGGCGTTGCGGCTGGCGAGCGCGTTACCTCTGTCAAGTCTCTGACGATCGCAGACGGCCTACGCACGAACCTCGGCCCGCATACCTGGAGCATCATCTCAAAGGAGGAGTACGTGGCTGGCTTGTACGCCGTGACGGAGCAGAACATCAAGGACGCGCTACGTCTTGTGCTGGAGCGCATGAAGTGCTTTGTCGAGCCCAGCGCGGTGGTCGGACTCGCTACAGTGCTGTACAATGAGGACTTCAGGAAGATGGTGGAGCGTGAGGCTGGGGAGGAGGGCTGGGACATCGGACTGGTCTTTAGCGGTGGTAACACGACTATTGAGGCTATCGTGAAGATGTTCGGTGATGCGGGAGAGCAGAAGAAGGAGAGAGAGGAGGGTGTTGTAGGTCTCGATGGGAAGAAGGTCGCTGAGAACGTTGCTGGGTGAGAAATTGTATGCGGTAGGCAGGAAGATGGTAGATTTTTGGAAGATAAAGAACCTTCCTGGGGTTGTTCGTACTCGAGCCTGTCTTGGGCTACTTGTGCTACTCACGCATAGTGGCTACAATTATGGTCGAGGCGGCATCAGTATGAAGGGTGCCTCGAAGTATTGGTGGAGTCTAATACACGTATCTGCGGCGAAGCATGCGTGATCTTAGTGCATGTTGGCCACAATCTCATAAAGACTTTATAGACTACGAAAGCCCTACGCTGCTGGTAGAGATCACGAAAAACCCTCACTTCGAAAAATGAAGGCAATAGATATAAGAAACTATGTTATAATAGCTACGGATAATCGGGGTTGAGCTACATCATGGCAATAGAGGTGAGAAATAGCTACAACCTCAAAAAGTGAAGATGTAGAACGCGAACTGCTACTCTGCTGCAAGACATCACGAAGACCATCGCCTCAAACAGGAAAGGCAGTAGATACAAGTTGTTACACCACAACGGCTACATGTGGTTGCAGACAGGCGATAGCATCACGAAAGCAAAGCGAAGAAGAAGTCAAGTGAACCCATTGTATTGGTGATGTTGTTCTACAACAACACAAAGACTTCTATCTAGTGGCCAACACGGCCAGTACATGATCGGCTCTTCAGGGTGCCACCCACACACGCTCCACCAACACCAACACCAACACCACCACCGCCCTACTCCCTCCCCAAAATCGCCCTCTCCAGCGCCGGCTGCTCCTCCGCCATGGGGAAGTTGTAGATCCCCAGCACGGTGAATTTGACTTCACCGGCCTTGATGGCGAAGTTGGCGTTCTGGAGGACGCCGAGGAACTCATCATCGAGCGGGAAGTGCTCGAATCTGGCCTGGATGACGAGGTCGAGGAAGCGGAGGCTTCCGAAGCCGACCTCGGGATGGGTGAGGTGGAGGAGGAACCAGACGGAGGGGCAGAACACCATCAATTGCTTGACGGTGGTGATCTTGCGAACCCCGTGAGGGGCCCAGAGGGTAGGCCAAGCGAAGGCGTTCTGCAGGAAGATATCAATGCGCATTGAGCGCAGGTGAGAGCGGAAATGGGGGAGAGGAAGGGGAGGAGGAATCGCGGTGCCAAACCGGCCGAGCTTTGGGTGGACGACCTTGAAGGCGAAGTGGTAGTTCTCGTACATGGCTTCCATGAAGAAGCCACTGAAGTCGTGAGACACGTTTCGAATCTTGTTGACCGAAGCGTAGCGGTTGAGGATGGGGAAGAGCCTTGAGTCGATGCACTCGTGGAACCTGGACTTCTCGGCGAACAGGCTCGTGGCCACCATGGTGAAGATCATGCGGACGAGCTCAGGGGGAAGCCTTCCCAGCTGAGGGCCGAGACCAGGCACAAAGTCTGGGATGTCGACGATCTGCTCCTGGGGAGCTGGGATCGGGATGGCTGCGATAGTCTTTCCCCTGAGAGTCGAGACCAAGCTGGTGATCGGGTTGCCCATCTTGATAGAGGTAATTGAAGCTGTAAAAGCGGATAGATGTGGATGAATGGATCAGGAGTCAGAGAGAAGAGTGTGAGATCGCCAAAGAAGCTGGAATCGGGGGCAGCCCAGCTTTAAGTACCAGCCTCTGCGAGCGCTGTCGCTACCTGTGGGGCATTGCACTTTCATCGTGACTTCCAAAGAAGTCACAAGAGCAGCCGTTCCGTCATAATCGAGCTCGTACGTTGATGAATCCTATGCTCCAATCTCCCAGAACGCGTTGCCATTCGTCGCAGAGCTTCACGATGTGAACCGGTGTTCAGAGCGGCTTGACCTGGCCGTCTCCGCGGCGCCGTGCTATTCCTAAAACTGCAGCGATTGCCCTCCGATTGGTAGAGCTTCAGCGGTTTTGTGGCGCCAAGGGAGAGCCGGCAACGGGCCTGGTGATGGGGTTGTTCATGTTGAACTTGCTGCGTTGGAAGCGAGTCGAAAGCGGCTAAGATGGGGAGATTGGAGGCAGTCCGCGAGCAGCGTCTGTGGCTGTTGCGTGGCTGTGATCTGGCTGTAGTCCGAGCAGAGAGGCTGTGACGCAGCGCGGGCAAAAAGGTACTTGCGAGCAAGGCAGGTATTTCTACAAGTTATGTAGGAACGCTGCTCGTAGCACCTCTCGAGCCGCAGGATGGGTTTGCAGTGCCGTTTGCGGTGTGGGGAGTCAATTAGAGCATGGGCTTTGCAAGGTTTGCCTATAACTTTATTTGCCGGCCAGCAAAGTACTCGCCACGTCATCGTATGCGCAGAGAGCTCCGAAGAATCTGAACTTTGCGTCTACCATGAACCATCAACAAGGCTCATTCCGGTACGAGAGACGGAGACTGTCAGTTAGGACATGGGCTATCATTCATGAACAAGAAGCAGGATTGATGTTCTGGCGATAGCAACTGGATCCTTTGGGTTTGGCGTTGATGGGGAATGGAGCGAAATGCGATAAATTGCGGGGGCGATGGACGCTGTACTTCGCACTCGTCATGACAAGATAGACGCGGATCAGATAGCCTGTTGGAAGAGCGTGAGGTGGGATAACTGGGAGGGTGGTTTCAAGAGCATATCTGTGACGTTGGTCAGTACATGTATGGAGGCGGTCATGATTGCGCGTATTAAGCACGAGGGTGAGTAACTAGCTAAGGACAAGAAACACGAGAGGCAAGAGTTCTATTTCTGTATTTCTGTCAGACTACGACTATGGTTATGACTGTTTGAATGGATGGCTAGCTGTAAGCTGCAGCTGTAAACTGATTGTTTGTGTTGTTAGTGTATAGCAGGAAAGATCTAGCGTCTGCGAAGCTTTTCAGCTTGCGTGAGCACTCGATCGATCCGCTGGTACCTTCAGCTGCCAGGCAGGGCAATGAAGAGATCTAAGCTGTTGGTGGAGTTGTGGTGTTGAAGTGACAGAAAAGGCAGTGATGCAAAGACGTTGTTTACGTGGCCCGAGCTTTGGTCTCGCCCCACAAGGGACGCCGCTAAAGTCAACTCACCTGGGGCAGTTAAACACTGCCGCCTCCAATGAGCGATCAGTCGAAGGCATTGAGGATGTCATGACCAAAAGGCCTTACGAAAGCATAGCAGCCTCGCCGTTTGCAGCGTCTTCTGGTCGGCAGGCTTCTCACGACGCCGATGGCGACGGGAGTCACGAGGATGGAGAAGGGTCGTCTCTGAAGAAGCCACGGTCTTTCATGGCGACCTTGGTATACCTTTCCTTCTTCGGTTCAACGACTATATTTGCTGACAGTGACAGGCCTGCGACATCTGTCGATCCAGGAAGACCCGATGTGACGAAGACAGGCCGAAATGCGGTTACTGTCGTGCCATGAATCTGGAATGTACTTATCAAACACCTCGCACCACCAAGAAAGATCAGTCAATGACGGTGGCTATCAACGCGATTCGGCGACTCGAAGCTAAGATTGAAGATTTGACGGCGGTGGTAAATGCTCTCAAGAGCGTCCCTACAGCACCCACCCCGACCCCCACACATGCCCTGGACCATCGCTCACCAATGTCGGCTGTCTCACAACCAAGTCCAAGAAACGATGCACAGGGACCACTTGTGCCACGTCATGACCGATTGAGCGTTCACGAACCAGTCATGTCGCCACAAGCTGCGCCGACGCCTGGCAAAAGCCCTTTTGCGGTGCCTGAGACACAGACTAAGGTACCACTGTCATTCAGCCAGCACCGAGTTACCATATGGCCCGCTGTCAGACAAGTCTTACCCGCAGATTTCGTTGCGGCATGCACAGATCTACCCCAGGACTACGTTGCCGATATCGAGAGTCACCGCGCGCCATTACCAACACACATCAATCGGCCGATTGGCACGCATGAAGCCTCATGGCTGATGGATTTGCCGCAATCTGTCGTGAAGGGAATCGCAGATGCATACTTTGCTGTTTTTCATCGAACTTCACCTGTTCTTGACAAGTTCCACTTTTACTCGAGCACACTAGGTGCTGCTGTTGAGACCGACTTTGGGCCTGATATAGAGTCGTGCCTAGTACTGACTGTTCTCGCCTTAGGCTGCCTCGCAGTGAAGGCACACGAGGAGGGCAACTTTGCTCTACCATCGCGCTTTGGCGTCAACGAGGGCGGCTTCGTTCGTCCAGAGTGGTACGAGCTCGTTGTGGATGATCAGCCAGGGCTGAAGTTTTTCAACGAAGCGCGAAAGCGGTTTGGCTTCCTCATGACTCAGAACGGTCTTCAGGCAGGACAGTACTACATGCTGTCTACGCTGTACTACGCACAGACTCTACGGCCAATGGATTCGTGGACGACTGTAAACAGAGCAGCTTTGTGTTGCACAAGTATTCTGACACGTTCGGAAGCTATGAACTTTGACGAATGGGAGGGAGACATGTTTTCAAGATTATTTTGGAACACATTGATGTACGAGACTGTCATCACGCAAGAGCTGGACACGTTACCGCACAGTGGCCTTCTCGAGTTCGAACCTGACATACCCCTGCCCAAATTCATGCCATGTCCGCGACCAAAGACATCTATCGCTGGGTTGATCACAGACGAAGACGAATCCTTCTTCAACTTCCACTTCCTTGCTCAAGCAGCACATAGAATCATTCTTACGAGGGTAAAGCAGAATATCTACTACTATGCTGCGAGGGAAGCCTTCCCAGGTGCTGGCATCACAGTCGAAATGCACCATCAACTCGAGCAATGGCGCGCAAACTTGCCGCCAACGTTACAATTCGCAGACAATGAAAGCGCAGATGACTCGCCCAGTCCTGCGCATGTCATCGCAAAAGCCATGCTGCGTAGTCGCTATCTTGTCGCGAAGTTTCACATTGGCCGACCATTCCTCTACAAAGCGTTGCACGCGCCGAACTTTACCAACGATGCAGAGTATCGGGAGGTGCGAGAGGGCCTTCGAGGCGGCATGTTCTGGCCTACAACCATGGGTCTTTGCTCGCAGATGCTGTCAGCGTTGCCAATCAAATTTGGTTGGTGCTGCCAATGTTTCGGACAAGTGCTGCTGTTTCACGCTGTTGCGCGATCATCAGACGCCAAACTGAGAGAGACGTTACCAGATGGCTGGCAAGAATGGGTGCAAATCATGATGGTGCTTATTGAGAAGTGCGCGAGGGAGAGCCCGGGTATCGCAAAGGATTTCGAGTTGCTCAGCTTATTATAAGGATCGCTCGGTGAGCGAAGATGCAGCACCGCCACCAGCAAGTCAACAGCATAGGCGCCCCTGATTTCGATCTGATCTCCTCCCGCACTGAGACCGTGGGGGATTTGCTTGCCCGACACAGAATTGCGCGAGGGACTCGAGTCTTATTCTAACCCTCGTTGTGTCTAGTGCCGATAAGGTGTTGCAAATACTACTGTGGCTGCCCGTATCCAGCGCCATCGTCGCAGAGGTTTGAAATCGTGTTGACAAGGAAAGCAGCGCATTCATGCTTAGTGCCTGCTGCGTGCCTGCTACATGCCTACTGCGATCCTGCCTGACACTGGTCTCTCTCACAGCGCGTTGCAGTGCGACACGACAAGCTTCTTGGATGCGACCAAGCAGGCGTTTCAAGGTGTTGCTCGCGGAGGATTACGCGTCGATCAATGGGCCCGTTTGTAAATTTAGCTCTATACGAACACGCTGACGGACTCGGCGGCCGCGCTCTGCTCTGATTGCGCCGACGAGCTGGTGCAGCAGCGCATACACAGTAGGTGCAACTTCTGAGCATTCGTCGAACGTGTCACAGCAACTATGCAGTGGTGCATGACCTCGTCGAACCTCAGCCTCCAAGCCAAGAAGCAGCCTCGTCGCGGCGGTCGGGTGGCACTTAGCGGCGTCAAAACGGCCGCTTTTCCGTTTGACGCGTATCGTCATCACAAGTGCAGCACATCCCTGTCGGTCTAGGGAACGAGGATGCGTCCAGGAGGGTGGCTTTAGACACATGTTGCGCCTCTTGCACCTCAGCAGCCCGTCGCTCTTTCGCCTTCTCTTCGCTGTACATATTGGTGCCTTCCCCCTCGCTAGCCCCTCCGTCATATGGTCGCTGGTGTTTGGTGTTTGTTGACGACCCGCCCGCACTTTTCTCACGTCCAACGGTAGCGAATCACAGCGCCACGAAACGCCTTCAAGGCCGCTTGTCACTTTTGCAGCCCCACGCTGAACAACGGTATGGGCGACTACTCGTACCATGCGCTGGCAAACATAGGGCCTCAGGGACGCTGGCGGCGGCCGCTCTTGGTCGCGATTCCCATCGCGCTGTTGTTCATAATCTACAGCTCAAGCTTGAGCTACACACCAAACAGCGGCACCAAATCGCAATTAGAGTGAGCAGCTCTCGAAGGATAACCCGATACACACTCTAATACAGGCTGCCAACAGCTTCCCAACAGCGCAGAATGCATCGCTCGTCGAGGAGGACCTCTCCATGTCCGCCATCATTAGATCTCTCTACCGCCCCATTCTACATCCGGTCGATGCCGCAAACTTCACCGACGAGGACGGCGAGATGTATCACCTGCACGGTACACCAAGGTTCACACAGAAGCTGGGAAAGAAGGTCCTCATCCTGGACATAGACAGCAGGCCGCTCACTGGTGAGGGCCAGCTAATGAACAAGGAGCTCAAGTGGAAAGGCATGCGCCCGCTCTCCGCGGGCATGCTCAGCCATTATATGTTTGGTAGGTGGATTTGATGCCGGGGTATTGACATACACTGACAGGTGATAGCAAACATCCATGGCTACGACTACAAGTTCATCCGCGCACCCGACTACGCCGATCGCTGGGGCACCTGGGTCAAGGTGCCGTTGATGAAGGAGGCCCTCAAGACACACGACTACATTGTATTTATGGACTCAGATGTCATGTTCCACTACCCGCATCTTCCGGTCGAATGGCTCCTCAACTATTGGAACATGACCGACGACACTCTCGCCATGATGTCCATCGATCCGAACGAGCCGCAGAACTACGATGCTAAGGGCAATCGCTACCTCAACACTGGCTTCGTTATTGCGCGCCAGAGCAAGCGCACACAGGAGATGTACAAGGCGTGGGCCGAATGCCCATCTGAGACAAAGTACAAGGGCTGCGCGAGATGGAAGCAAGACTGGGCGCACGAGCAGGCTGCTTTTGGCAACTACCTGCGCTACGATTACGACCGACCGGACGATATCCGCGTTCTTCCGTGCGTCGAGGCGAATGGCGCACCAGAGGCCGAGAGTCGCGGTGGATGCAAGGGCATTTTCGTCAGGCATTTCTGGGTCGACAAGAACCTCGTGGCTAAGAACCTTGCGGAGTCAGTCATGCAATCTTTCTTACCCAGACTGCACCAGCTGTACATGTCGACGGCGAGCGAGCACATTGTTGACGCAAAGGGCTTCAAGCTGGAAGGCGCGGAGTTGATCGAGCTGACGGACGAAGAGAAGGAAGCTAAGAAGAAAGACGGCAGCAAAAATCAGAAGGACGAAGGCTTTTAGGAGTGCTATGCATTGCCTCCAGATCGTCCAGGATCAGCTCCAAGAAACTCGCCGATGGCCTCCACACAACGGTCGCCGAGTCTCAACCCTCCCGCAACTCACCCAAACAACATGTTACCCAGATACCCCGGCGCCTCAAACCCCGAAAAATCCTCCATTTTTTCTTTCCGATCAGCATCGAGTACAGAGCTCAGCAGCGGCCGTTCTCACACCTTAGATCACGACACAACAAGTCGACAGTGACACCTACGATTTTCGTCACATTGTACATCATAGAAAGACCCAGCGGGTCGAAGGCGTATCATGGCCGCAATTCGGCATTTTGTTGCATACTGGCGTGGCGTAGACACTATGATTAGATAGACCCGAGTCAGCATTTCTCGTCACATAGTTGAGCGCTGCAAGCGTTCGCGCGAAGCACGGTGTTGTTGCTTTGCGCTTTGTAAACCCCTTTCTTTTTACACTTTCATGCTATCTGGGTCCACGACGTTTTGGGGGGTTCAAAGTGTATTCTTGATGTTTCTCAGCTCCGTTATTTATACCGAGTTTCTATCCGCTGTCCTCTCCCATATTCCAGCCGGGACATGTATGTAACCCTCGATATTCCTCGGTTCTTTGGGCTTACAAGCAAGACATTGCTGTACGCTTGTCAATCAAGCGATGTCCAACTCCATCTAAATGTCTGCAACGACGATCCCACGCCGTGCTCCAATCGAGCCAGCTCAACTGGCCTTCTTCTCAAGCGCCCGAGCCAGTTTCATCGACCGCTCCAACTTGGCCTTGTGCATCTCCCAGAACAACCCTTGTGAAGAGGTCTCTTCACCTGGTACTGGTGCAACTCCATCGTCCTCGGAGACTGCATCGCTCTTGGGAACCACATCGTGGCCCGGGCCCGTCGAGTTCTGGACGTAAGCGCCCGAGTCCTCGCGGATGTCAACGCCGTTCTCGCCCACCGACTCGAGTACTCGCGTCTTGTCAAGGAGCTGGCCCATCATGGCCGCATGTTGGTCGCGAGGTCGGAAGACCTTCTCTCCCGAGTTCGTGCTCGCCTTGACCACGAAGGCGTTGCCTGAATAGTCTATGGTTCCTGTTAGTCGAAGTCCAAAAGCCACAAGATAGGATAGGAGAACTTACAGGCTGCGAGCGCGAGTGCGACGAGTTCGGAGTTGTTCGTGCTGATTAAGACTTCCAAGTCTCCGCACACGAGGTTCTGGAGGTGTCCGGCGTGGTCAATGACCGTGGAGGAGGCAAGGTGATCCTGGAGGATCGAAAGACGGACGTTGGTAGGGAGATCAGTCCAGTACATGGTGACAAAAGTGGTAATAATCGTGTTTTGAAGTGTGTAAGGAGTGGTTGTGAGTTAAGGGCGATATAGAAAGAGTTGGCTGAGGATGAATTGTGTTTATATGCTGAGTGAGCTCGCGCTTCTACTTGGTCGGGGTGTGTATCCCTCCATGAGCTTTCACCCTGTCTGCTAGGTGTACTTCACTGCCAAGCTGGGTGGGCCTTGAGCACTGAGTGTGTATACTGAACAAAGTGAAGAAATGATTTCGTGTGCTTCACTCACATTTCTGCACTTTGTCGGTGACTGGTAGCTTTTTTTGTGACTCCGTTGATTATCTATTGCTATCAAGCGATAGCTCATGCTCACAGAGGGCTGTTGTCAGTCGGTATTGTAGTAAAAACTGTATTCTTGAAAACTGCCGTGGCCAGGGAAACGACTGTATTTGACAAACAATGGCAAGTATTGTTGATTTCCACTTTTCTCGTGTAGCTGCCCACGCAGCATGTTTTGTTGATCATGTGGCTTTCACTGTTGCACAAACATTGATAACGTAAGGAGACGGGTTCTAATTTGCTATCGTGAATCGCCTCAATGTTAGCAATGTGAAGATCACGGCTGGAGATAAGCTCGGTGTCTCCAAAGTAGCTCCGACCAGTCGCTGGCTGTCGAAAGTATCGAAAGAGACCTCTGTATTCCGAAACTCATCCTCAAATGGGCAGGGTCGTAGCATGGCAAGATTTCATCTAACAGTGAGGCGGGCTGGCATAACAATTCGGTACAACAAAGCTAGGCTAGTACGCAGTCATCAAGCAGGACGGTTGCTGTGGCTCAACTCAGGGTAACGCTTCAGAGTCTTTCCTACTCGGAATTCTCTTGCAGGATAAGATCAAGGATGCGTGTCTTGGGAAGAACGAGCTTGGAGGCTCTTCTGACTTTGAAATGCCCATCCAAGTTATCGATTCTTCATGTCAGCATTCGAATGGTACACTCGTTTATTTTTCTCCAATGGTTCAAGGGTATGCGCTCCGTGCAGCAGCGGTACAGAGAGTACTCCACCAGTGCTAAATTGAATTATGCTGTGATTGACGGCTCTGTATAAAAGCGATTGAATCGATAATCACAAGGATTTTATCACTAACAGCGCAGAAGGTAGATACAACTTACAGTTTGTGCACTTAAGCAACAAACAACTTTAGCAAGAATGGTTGTAGCACGGTCGCCGCGTGCTGCTGATGATTGCATTTGGCTACTTCATCAATGCTAGCCGTATGTAGTGAGGTAGTCACCAACTATACCAGATACAGCCATCGTTGTCTCCTAATATGGGCATCAGCAGCATGCGACGCACGCGATAAAGGGTCAACGTAACAAAGAGTCAGTGACAGAAAGCGTAAGCAACGCAAGGCTCGGCGCCACAAAGGGTTAACACACGCAATAGGTCGGCGCCAGGGATTAACACAAAAAGTCTGCCTAAGGTCGACAGATTAATCGCTATAGTCAGTGTTGGGTCAAGGCGTCAGTCTAGCAAGCAACAAGGTCGACGGACAGCGTCAATGGCGCCATTCACCTATGGTAGCGATGTTGCGACTGATGATAGTATAGGGCTGCCCTTGCCGTAACACAGGAAGAAACAGCATTAGGGAGACAATGCCGCATCACATTGCAGCTAGCTGCTAAAGCTATCATGTTCGTACGTTCCCGCCTTAGTGTTGAGACTGTAGGCGCGCCTTCGGCAGCGTGTAGCCACCCATATCTTCGAAGAACTTACCACCCTTTGCCATGATGTCTGCAATATCTTCACCAAGCCACTGCTTCATCAATACAGTCCTCGTTGTCTCGATCTCTTTTGTAAAGCTTCCTGCGACCTGTTGCGTTTATCTTAGCCACGGCCGGAAGTCTGCGATCAGTAGTCACCTACCATCACACTATGGCCTTTCCTTGAGGGATCAGTGCTTGCAGCCACGACAGCATCGGCAACGCCCTCGACAGTGTTCGCAGGCAGTCCTCTCTCTTTCCACTTCTCGGAGTAGCCGGTAGTAATATATGTAGGAGTGAAGAACGGCGCGATCACGTTGACACGCACACCAAGCTCGTTTGCCTTCCGCTGCGACGCTCGAGCCAGTCCAACTACACCATGCTTCGATGAGATATACGACACTACACCAGTGCCACCAAAGTATCCAGAAGTTGAAGCAACTAGAATCACCGACCCTCGTGCCCCATCAGAATCTGGTGCATTCGACTGCATTGCGTGCATCGCCAATCTAAGTGCTATCCGAGGTCAGCCCTTTTCGGTTCATTCAGTGAGAAGGAATATGTACTGTTCATTGAGCCCTTCAGGTTGACATCGATGATATTGTACGCCTCCTTTGGCTCAGTAAGCTCCCCATTCTCGTACTCTTCAAAGTCAAAGAAGCCTTGACTCTCCATCAACCCGGCGTTCGCGATCACGATGTCGACCTGTCCAAACTTCTCCTTCGAAGCCCGGAACAAGCTGCGCATCGTGTCCCACTTTGTAACGTCAGTCTCGTGGAACATAGCACGGTCTGGGTCCGACAGAGAAGTTATCAAAGCCTCCGCAGCACTTTGAGTGAAAGGCAGGTCCGCTAATACAACATTGCAACCGTGAGCATGGAAGGCACGTATGGTCTGAGCACCGATACCGCCAGCACCACCAGTGACTATCACTGTCTTGGGACGTCCAGATGGTAATGAGAAGGCAGACATGGTGGTATAGCTTGTCAGGAAGAGTGAGATGACCGGGGAACTGGGTTGGTTATGACTACTCTGGCATCGTCGCCTCAGCTATGCTGTACGAGCTTGCTTCAGAGGATCGGAGCAGCATCCGGATGACGATGCCCGATATGATGTCTATAAAATGGGTCGGGGAAACTTGTGCGTCCCCGAAGCGTGGGGATAAGCTACCCCGCACCGCGCCAGTACTGCACATGGTGTGGCCGCATTCGGCTTGTGCGACCCACTGTGTTTTTCACCACCAGGTAAGGACACAGTACAGTGGTTATCGACATGAAAGAGACTCCGGTGCCTCGCGACCCAACAGATGACGAGGCTCTCGCTTTGTTCGAGGCTGTCGAGGATTTGTTTCCATCGAAGACGTTGGGAGAAAATAAATGGTACCTTCTCACTGTATGTATCTACACCTCACACTTTGATTGATGTCATCTACTAATGTATCAGCTTGCGGCCATGGTCGGTGGTGGGCAGCCCGGCTTCGCGCCTCTCATCTACAAAGAGCTCATTAAGCGACCCGAACATCAGAGTCCAGCGCAACGACAAGCCCTGATGCGAAGAATCCGAGAGACTCTCTTTAAACTCGTCGTCATAATTGGAGTGTGCAAACCTCTGGAGGCCATCTTCGATATCGACGCAATCACGAGGCCTGAAGACAAGGATTATTCGTTCTCAAGGTTCGCAGGACTTCATACATTGACACGATACGCATCTGACTCTAGTAGAGAGGGATGGCAATGTGATGAGGCGAATGCAAAGCGCGGTTTTGAGTGGCAGAGTCGCTTGTACCAACAGAACCAAGGCGCCATAGACAATGTGCTGGCATCGCAACGAGACTTCGGTGAGTATTGACAGCGACCTTGGCCTCCTCAAAATGTTAACTAGACGCCTAGACTGGACGAGCAAGCAAATCACTTACGGACTCTACCTTTCTGATCACAGCATCTTGAACGACATCGAGACTGAGATCACGGTTCTCTCGGGGATCATGATCCAAAATCTGCCTAGGGAGACTAGTTGGCACCTCAGAGGAACCAGGAGGATTGGTGTAAGTATGGAGGACACGGAGACGCTCCAACAATGTGTGAGTACAGTAAAGACCTGATGCAATACCTTCGCGCTGACCATTAGCTAGATTGAGCGTGTAGCGAGTTTCTGTAGCCTGCGGCTCCACAGAGTTCCAAGAGTCGCTGATATCGAACATGAGGTCTAGACGCTCTACAGCTGGTTAGCATGTCAGTCGTGTCGTGTTCGGATGTGCGTTCATTTTGGGCGTTCTATAGATCAATCTGTCAAAGCCTATTCATTCTGATTAGACTCTTGCTTCGAGACGAGCGTCCAACAGTGACCCGGCCGAGAGCCGACAAGCCAAGACATTCGGTAGCTTATGCCAGGTTCAGCAGGCACGCTTAGCTAATGTGGTGTGCTGCACCTGCGTTGGTTCGCATCAGCAGCTAGCGCTGGGCCCGCATCGGGCATGTCACAAGCTCTCCGCAGCAGTTACCTCAGACCACGCGTCCAACTCATGTCGGAGGATGAGATCCAGGTCATGTGATGCGGCGAAACTGGCTTACAGGACGGGACCTTGCGCTTCAGCAGCCTATGAGGTGTTCTCTCGAGACGAGCTTGCGGCTGACCCCAGAGTTCGGGCCAAGCATCTATCATAGCGCTGCACGCCATTGCACCGTCAAACGTGGGGAAGCATGCACGTATATCAGTGATCGACGTTGTCTCATCTTCAGTCTTCATTCCACGGCTCTCACCAAGCTACAGCAGAAAATTTCTCTTATCTCATTTTCTCAAACCACACGACACCATGGCACCACAGGCCGAGCACCCAGACCGCGACTTCTGGAAGACTGAAGTTGAGAGGATTGGCAACGTTACAACTACGGATATAAAGCAGGATATGGCTCATACTTCAGTTGAGGCGGCAGAGTAGGGCAATGTCAAGATTGCCGCCACGCCTTTCGAGGAGAAGACTGAAGCCGAGAACAAGCTCGTGAGCAAGATTGATCTGTATCTGATGCCCACGATCTGGATCTTGTACTGCTTCTCGTACATGGTCAGTTCTGATCTTTTCAAATGGCATCATCCGTACTCATCATTTCTATAGGACCGCACTGCCACCGGCAACGCAAAGGTCGCCGGTATGGATGTCGACCTCAATCTTAGCTCTGACGAGTACTTCCTTGCGATCGTCATCTTTCAAGTCGGTTATGTCTTCTTCTAAGTTCCCTCTAAGTAAGCCGCTTTCCCCGTGTACAAGATCTAGGCTAATCCTTCACAGCATGGTACTTTCTCGTATCCGCCCATCGATCTGGATTCCAACTCTCATGGTATTCTGGAGCTCCGTCTCGGCTTTGATAGCTCTAGTCAAGACCCCGTCCCAGCTTATTGGCGTGCGATTCCTTCTTGGTGTCACTGAGGCTGGGTTCAGCCCGGCCGTGCTCTTCATTATCTCGACTTGGTATAGGCGCCACGAGCAATCGAAGCGCTTCATGTGTTTCCTGTCTGCGGGTATTCTCAGTGGCGCATTCGGTGGTATCATCACTGGTGCTATCGTCGACAGTTTGGACGGCTCCCACGGAATTGCTGGCTGGCAGTGGTACGTAAACCTCTATTTGAAAGGATGATGTGAATACTCACGTACCACAGACTTTTCATCGTTCAGGGCGTCGCAACGGTCGCTTGCGCTATCCCAGCTCCTTTTATACTTCTCGATTACCCTTCTAACGCTCGCCAACTCACCCCCGAGGAACGCGAGATCGCCATGGCCCGCCTTTCGGCCGACTTTGGAAGCCATGACAAGGAGGCGCACATCTCCCACGGCAAAGCCTTCATGAATGCCGTCAAGAACTGGCGCCTATGGCTACTGTGCGCTGGTTATATGACTATCATTGGCTGCTACAGCCTGAGCTACTTCAACCCCTCGCTCGTTCGCGGCCTGGGCTATACTGGCTCAATGGCACAGTACAGTACGTTCCTTTCTCCAGTCACAGGCCTCCCCCCCAAAGAACCCGAACTAATACTCTCCCAGTGACCGTCCCCCTCTACGCCGCCGCGTTCGCCATAGCAGTACCTGTCGCCATCCTCGCCGACAGAATCAACGCCTTTCGCCCGATCCTATGCGCCGGCGCCCTTGTCCTCGGGGCTCTCTTCTGCGCCCTCTCAGCAGGCATCTACGCCTACATCCCGCGCTACGTCTTCCTTGTCTTCATCAATAGCATGATCTGGACCGCGAACCCGCTCGCGCTCTCCTACGCCTCGGTCTCCATGGGCCCGCTGGACCCAGAGACACGTGCCATTTATCTCGCCTTTGTCAATGCACTCGGCGACCTCGCTCAAGTCTATGGGGCATATCTGTTTCCTACTGAGGATGCGCCGAAGTATATCAAGGGGTTTGGAGCATATGCCGGTTTGTTGTCATTGGGCGCGGGAATTTATGTCACGGTGTTCTTCCTGTTCAGGAAAAGTCCGTTCACGTCGAAAACGACGGTTCGGTAAGGCCTTCTAACGAGGGCGGGTTGAGAGGTTTTGGATGGAGTCGTCGAGCCGTTTGCGATAGACTGGTCTTCGGGTGCTATTCGCAAGGATCGTCTTTCAAGGTCCGCCGTGTTTGATGCATATTAGTGGCTCTTGCATAGAATGTATAGAAGTTCTTTCGCAACATAAGAACCAAACCGGCAATGGTCTCTTTATGGCTAATCATGCGCCAGTGACATAAGCCCTCGAAGCATCATGGGTTGCAACTGAGGAATACAAGTTGATAAAGAACGTTGAAGATGCAAAGTGACAGAACACGCTGGCACCAAATCATAGATGGCGAATCTAGCACATTGAGTGCATATGAGACGGTAATATTTCTTCTTTTCGAGAGCCCTTCCACCGGCACAACACAACCATCTACTAATACAAGAGTGAACATACACGTCTCCCATGAATTCGACCAAAGTCGGCCCTATCCTAATCAAAGCCATCCAACGCCATGCTAAAATCGAATGATGGAGCCATTCCATGATCCGTCCATGCGATCTTGTACATGTCATACAACTTCGCAAGCTGCCGCTCGCTAAACAAGAATGAACACCAATACACCATACGCCACATATCGCAAATACATCCGTAAGGTTATGAATCTGTACTGCAGTCCCAAAAGGGGTGTCGATGCAATCAGCCTGGATGTCCTATGACGCAGACCCTTGCATCTTGCCCAAGAAGCCATCGAGATCGAACTCGTCGTCGTATTGCTTCTCATCCCACAGTTCGCCAATATCGTCCAGGAAGCCCTTCTGGCCTTTCTGACGTAACTCACCAGTGGCATCAACAGCATCATTTTCGTCGATGCCATTGTCGTCCTTCGAGTTGGACGGAGGAGGTGGAAGTGCAGCTGGGTCTGCACTGTCCGCCGAAACATTGAAGAGATCAAGAATTTGATCTGTTTGCATGGATCCAAGGCCAGCATTCTGCTGGTTAACAACCGTGCTCGCGACATCGATCTTGAAGCGTTGAAGGCTATGATGTGTTAGTGACATGAGATGTGACAATGAGAACAGTGGACGTACTTTAGGATCTTCTCTTCGAGCGTCCCGCGAGTAACAATGCGGTACACGTTAACAACCTTCTTCTGCCCAATACGATGAGCGCGATCCATGGCCTGAATGTCTTTCTGTGGATTCCAATCGTGCTCAACAAAGATGACTGTGTCGGCGCCAGTCAAGTTGAGACCCAGTCCACCAACACTGGTAGTCAGAAGGAGAGCATCGTAGGATGGATCCGAGTTAAACTTATTGACGATGTCTTGACGTTTCTCGGCTGGCACGGTTCCATCGAGCCTCATGAACTGTACACTGGGAAGCAGCTTCTTGAATACGGTCGATTCGACCATATCAAGCATCTCTTTCATCTGACAAAAGATCAGAGCGCGGTGTTGAGAAACCGCTTCAGGCAGATCGCCATTTATAGCTGCCGACTTATCGCCAGCAACGTCTGCAGCGCCAATACCACAGTCTACCAGGAGGTCTTTAAGCGCACCGAGCTTAGGAGCGTGAGAGATGTCGTCGATTGTGGTATTGTGCTTCTTCAGATACTGCTGAGTCGGCTCGTAGGCCTTGTTCGTTGGACCCTTGACAACGAGAGCTGGTGAGTTGCACAGCTTCTTCATATACTGCAGCGCTTGGAAGATGTGTTGCTTGCTTTCACGATCAGCGTTGCCAGCCTTTGACTGAATCTCCTTGCCCTGCCGTTTGTTGAAGTCATCGAACAGGCTGCGCTGAAGCTCAGAGAGATCGCAGTAGTAGTTCTGCAGGATCTTGGGTGGCAGATCGTCCAACACCTCCTCCTTGAGACGTCTGAGAAGGAAAGGAAGTACTTGCTTGTGCAGTGCTTCGATAGCGAGCGCGCCCTTCTCTTGTTCCTTCGATGAGGACTTGGCGAACCGAGAAGCTGCGATGGGCTTTGCAAAGCGCTCCTGGAAGACCTTCTCAGATCCAAGGAAGCCGGGCATCAGGAAGTCGAACAGAGACCACAGCTCCAGTACGTTATTCTGGATGGGCGTACCGGAGAGGATGAGACGGTGGTTTGACTGGAACTGTTTAACAGCCTGGCTAGTCTTCGACTTGGAATTCTTGATAAGATGGCCTTCGTCAAGGACGCAGTAGTTCCAGTTGACAGGCTTGAGGATGTCGCTGTCGTTTCTGCAGATATCGTAACTGGTGATGACGATGTCGACGTCTTGAAGTTGAGACCTATACTGCCCACGAATTGGCGGTGCACCGACATAAGCCACGCATGAGAGGAATGGAGCGTATTGCCGGATCTCCTGTTGCCAATGACCGGAAAGTGTGGGAGGGCAGACGATGAGCGATGGCAGTTTGCGGAAATTGGGATCCCCGGACTTGGCGAACTCATCAGCCCGTAGGTGATGGTCACTTGCTACCATACACAAGGTCTGCAGCGTCTTTCCCAGACCCATGTCGTCGCAAAGGATTCCGTGCAAGTTGTAGCGATTCAGGAAAGCAAGCCAGTTGACTCCGTCTTGCTGATACGAACGCAACGTAGCCTTAATGCCAACTGGAATCTCGAACGGTTCGACCTTCTTTGCGTCCAGCATCTGGGCGACAAACTTGCGCTCGCGATCACGACCCTTCAGCAATGAGTCAGGCAGACCTGGCGGGTCAGGGATACCGGACTCAAGAGGAACGAGTTTGACGAGTGTGGCGAAGCTTGTCGTCGCCAACAGCCGGATGTCGTTGTCTGAGTCGCTCATACGTCCTAGAACCGGGGTAATGAGGAAGATTACGTAAGGAAGAATGCCATCTTCCATGACATGAATCAGATGGTAGATGCACTCAATAGCACCTTGGCGGCCATGAACGTTACCGCCATCGCTGATGGTAGGCAGAACAGCTTCCACAAGTAATGTGAAGGCATCAACAGACATAACGCTGCAGATAGTCGCGAAGCACTTTGCTGCTGCGTATCGAAGCACGTAGAGCTTACTTTGCAGAGCTTTTGCCACGAAAGGAAGCAAGTCCTTGACGAAGCCGCGCACGTCTGAGTGCAAACTTCCTACCAAGGCTCGTAAGGTTGAGAGAGCGTCAACAACCTCTTGACCGAAAACACCGTCCTCATCAGCGATTTTGGCGGGGAGCGTTGTATCAGCAAATGCCCGCTTGATCGGCCTCTCGATCAGTTCCTTAAGCGTAGGGACCTTCTGGAAGATCTCTGCGCCAAATTGCTCAACAACTTGCTCAAGAGCTTCGCGAGCTCCACGCTTAGTAATCCTGGCCGCTCTCGACTCCTCCGCGAACTTGGCAGCATCTGGGTGATCGCGAATGTCTTCGTCTTTCTTCAGAGTCAAGATGCCGGTCTCGATATGACCTTGACCATGAAACTCGGGGGTTTCTGCTGTCTCCATGCAATAGAACTTGACAAGATTGCCAACAACCTTCTTGACCACAACGCCCTTGTTACCATTGACGAGATGAACGATGTAGCGGGCCACAGCTGCAGCAGACCGCTTTTGCAACTGTACGTTCTCTTCCTTCTTGACGCTGTCCATCATAGCCTTGATCGGATGCTGAGGCTTCTTGGGGGGAGCGCTGAGCCAAATCAGACCTCCGGCAGCGGCAGCCTTGATTCGAACATCGCGTTCTTCCTTGATGTCCTTCGCTTCTTGAAGACTGGCCTCGACTTCCTTCTTCGACACTTCCAGATTAGCCGCAGCGACCATACGAGCTGATGGTGTCATCGCTTTTTTCAGCTTCTCATACTGGACAGTAACGAGTTTCTCGGCATCGGCGACACCGAAAGCATACTGGCTGGCAGCTGGATCTCCTTGCACAACGACAGCCAGTGCTGGCAGATTCTGGACGTGGCCTTCTCTGAATATGTTGACCAATGCAGTACACTGTGTGCGCACGATCTGCAGCTTGGGCACGAGGTCTTCATATGCAGTCGGTCGCTCGCCCTCGACAATGGGAAGGAGCGCTGTCGCGAGGAGATCTGCCAATGCGTCCTTGGCCGGCAGGTTCTTACCGAATTCTTCTATAACCATGGCAGCTGCTAACTGTGTGGTAGAGTTCGTCGAGGAAAGTGGCGGCAACAATCTATGCCCGAAACTGGGCACCCTTGTCTTCTCTGGCCATGCTGCGATGGCTTTACCAAGGGCCTGTGCTGCGGATGCTCGAGATCGGATCATTACATCGGCGCCGATGAGCTCAAGATCGCCGCCAATCATGTGTCCATCCACATTATGAGAAATGGATGGAGGGATTGGCGTCGATTCTTCCTTTCCGTGCCGTGACTTCTTCCTCTTCTTTGCAGCTGGCTCAATGCCCCCTGGGGGTGTCGATCGGCGACTAGGTGTTGATGTTGGTGCTGGGCCCATCATTTGTCCAGAAGGTTTGATGAGGAGTGACACATCCATCGCGATCGGGTGACGCGACACACCAATAGGCGTCAAAGTCAGGGGAATGATGGAGTTCAAGATTGGCTCCAGGTGAGTCGCAACTTGGCTGCCAAGGTTATCGATCATGGTGCTCCACAACTTCATCGATAGCTTCAGAACACCCTCGTTGCGTTCGAGGATGATGTTCTGGAAGATCAGTTGGAGTGCCTTGCTGTCGATCCAACCGGCCGAACCAGCGCTCTCAATGTCGAGGAACGTGCTCAGTGCGCGTAGTACGGCAGCTCGCACGCTTGTGATGGTGTGACGGAGGAATGGGAAGAGGCGAGGGACAAGTTCGAGGAAAGACTGCGTAGGATCCTTTTCTGCGTTGGCCTGCATAGCGGTAAGAACTTGAGGGAAACTACAAAGCTTGGCGAGAAGATCCATGATCGATCCCGTACTAGCATTGAGGTCATCTTGCAGGCCATCAAAACATGACCAAACCTGATTCATGAGGCCCTCCATTGCTTTGGGCCGCAGCTCGACAAAGTCTTTGGCAACTGGAATGAGTGTGGCTGCGCTAAGGGCTCGGATGTCGTCGTCGAAGTCGCCTAGTCCTTGGATGACGGCAGCCAGAACGCCGTCCATAAGCGAATCAACCTCACGAAGCAGGTCATTTCGTACAGCCACGAGGTAACGCAGGCCGATCATTCCTCCTTGACAAGAATGCCAGCCACTCTCCACCTCAAGACGCTTCTTGATAAGGCTGTGGAGCACGTTGAATGTAGCTAGGACATTGTCACGAGAAAGATGCTGCAGCACAGAACCGAGTGCCTGGCCGGCAGTCTCCCTAATGGGGGCAACGGCTGTGTCGGATGTGTAGTCGGCAAACTTGTCAAGCATGAAGATGCAGCAGATGCGACATGCAAGATCGTTCAGCCATTGTTGATTTAGCTTGTCGTTCTCTGCTCGTGTCTTGCCCTTGAGTCTCCCTGCACCTGCACCATGGACTCGCAGAACTTCACGAATGCCCATGGCAGCACCGTGGCGGACCTCCCAGGTGTGGTCGAACATCTGAAGGGCGAGATAGTCGCAAACTCGCTCAAAAGGCCATTCCAGTCCAGACTCGTTCGATTCGCCTTCGAAGGAAGACTTTTCGGGAACCACAGCACCCTTGAATTCCTTGACAAATTTGGCATCATCGTCGCCGCCTTTCCGCTCGAGCGAGAAGTAGTCGTCAAGACCCTCACCACCTTCGCTGTTCTCGGTGTTCTCCTGCTTGAGCGATGAAGGATGTGGTGTCATGCGAGCAGGCGTTTGGAGGGCCTCTGAGTTTGAGGGCTTTCTTGTGCCGGGTTCATTGAAATCGACAGTTACACCCTTGTTGTTCTTGCTCGCGGTCTTCTGCTTGCGCTTCTGTGCATTCAGTTGTCGCTTGCTGAGTATTGGCTGATCGCCCGTCGGAGTGGCAATAGGAGGTGATGCGGCAGAGTTTAAAGTATCTGATCTGGCTAGATTTGTGTCGATGCGATGGATGGCGGGTGTTCTAAGGCCAGGAGTCTGCGGGAAAACTTCATCCTGGGGAACAGCAGCGATCTCTTTGAAAGGGCCTTCCAACCCAAGTCGCTTTGGAAGAATTTCTTTCTGATAAGCAAGACGATCAGCGGGGCTCATAGACAGCAACTTGGATTCGATTTCTTTGCCGGCAGCTCCGGCCAGCTCACTTCCATCTCTCAAAATGGCAGCAATGTCCAGGGTGTTGAGATCAAGTTTGCCTGTAAATGCAGGCGCCAAGGGCATCTCGACGTCGCCATTCTCTTCCTTCTTTACGGTGGCGCTGTCGTTCTCTTCCTCTCTTTTTTGCCCGTTGGTTTTAGCCTTGACCTCTGACTTGATTGGCTCATCCTCAGCGTTTGGGTCGTGTTTCTCAGCGTTGGCAACGATACCTCCAATAGCTTTTGCAGCAGCCACTCGCGTCTCCCAGCTCTTTGACCGCAAGAATGGCACAACACGGTTGAGAAGGTTGAACAGGTCTTCGGGATGCTGCTTTTGGACGTCGGCTAGCTGCTCAGCTGCTGTGTTTCGGATCAATGCTGTGCTGCCTGTCTCGAGGAGCCTTGGCGAGGTTAGAAAAGGTACATCGGGAGTGTGTAGGAATGTATCGGAATCATTAAATGCGGAAAGGCAGCTGTGAAAAATGCAGAGCGATGCTGCAAAGCGTGCAAAGTATACGCAGCACCAACACAGGTTGAAGACAAGGGTAGACTTACGTTACGAGTCGGTCCAATCTTGTAGCACTATCAGCGCGTTAGCGGGCATCCTCAAGACATGCATAGACTAGCAGCATACCTCATTTTGGCAACAGGCGGCCACGCGCAGGGCCAGCGCGACCTGTTTTGTTATTATTAAAAATTACTGGATCACCTGGACGATGCCATGGATCAAGCACTTCCGCGCGGGGCTGCAGTGGAGCGCGTTGTGGTGAAGTCACGTGATGGAGGGTAACGCGTGCGCCCCGGGAGTGCTGGTTCGGAGAGGGTGGGCTGCGGGCCTATCTAAGAGATGCACCTGGACAGCATTAAATATCGCGTGTGTCAGGAACGGTTAGTGCGCTTGCCTGATCTAAGACTAGCGTCAGATCAGGGTGAAGAAACTCGAAATTTTTGCTACCGCGACAGCGCCGGCGAACCACTCAAAGCGTGCGGCAACCGTCACTAGGGTCCTCTCGCTGCAACGGCGACACTGGTCATGATGGGGTTGACGGTATTTTGCACGTTGTGGATGAGTGCAGCAGCTGCACAGCCATCGCGCCTTCTTTATTTGACATGCTCAAGGTGGCCTGGAGTAGGCGCTAAGCGGCATCGATCACCGCCTCACAGTTCGCAGCCGTAGACGACGCGCTTTGGCTTGTTGTTTCAACTCTCCAGCTGCTCAGCCTGCAAGCTGAAAGTCCTGATTGAAGACTGCGCGCGTTGGTCGCTGCCTTTGAGCTTGAGCACGTCTTTGACGCACCGTTTGCAAGCAGCTGGTATTCGACACGTCACCACCTGGTCAAACCTCTGCCTCGACGCTGCCAGGCTTCCAATCTGACAGCCAGCCCAATTGCAATTGTGGCTGACGAGGCTGGAAGATTCACACCCGTGCGCCGCGTCATGCCGGTACCAGACAAGGAACCAGCGTGGACAAAGCAGCGACGTGTTCGCTCTGGTGATTGTGCTTACGGACGAGTCGCTCTCCCGCGTTGTGCGCAACGACGTTGACACCAATCCATCTTCGCAGATGTCAGCGGAGAACAGACCACCGCGTTGGACGCGTCGCGACATCTCGCTTGAGCACCAGATTGATCTGCGTGCGGCTACCTTAGCGCCCTTCGCTAGCCTTGACATCAAGCACCGTCATTATTTCCTTGCATCTGACGCACTCCCATTGGGACAGCATCTTCATCGTCACAACCTCAACATCCTCGTCGCGTGCTTTGCCATCTATGGCATTATGATATACGCCGCTCGTAGCTCAGACTTCACTTCCTAGGCTTGCGGACAATTCTAAGCTAAAATGACTAGAAAAAATAATTATTGTAACACCCAGCGAGTCATGTTCCAGCTGCCAACCTGCTTGATACGATCTCGAGATCTGATAACGACGTCTCGAACGGCAGTCGGACACTACAACATCTCCATGATCTTCAAACCTCTCCTTGAGTTGTACTTCAATGGGAGTGAGAATTCCAACATTGAGGAACTCTAATCATGTCTACAAGGCAACGATACCGCGACAGCTGTGCAAGACCCTTACATGGTATGAAAGGAACACGATCGGATCTTTCGTGAAAGACTCGGTTCAGGCTGGGTAGTGCTTCCACTACATTCCTCGAGAGTGCCACTACTGAGAGGTCCAGTGCCTTCAAATGCAATCGCAAAATTGGCCACTGAGGCAATAGATTTGACCCGTGTCCTAGCTCTAGGATCATGATGTGGCCGACAGATGAATGGAAGAATAGCAAATCATGAACTCTAGTCGCCTTCAAAGTATGGTAATGACACCCTTTGGTTTTTGTCCTTGACGCTCAAGTATGGTTCACGAAATTATTTCAAGGGCTGAACCGTCCTTGAACATCTATTGTCTTTGGTCAAATGTCTTCAGCCGCTGCACGATATGAAGATCACTTTGCTCTTCTTCCACCCGCTGTCACCTTTGCCCACTGCTTCATAATATTTCCAAGGTCGCACCAATCCCTCGCTCATTGTGTACTTTTTCTCCGTTTCACTCAGCCTTGTAATCAGGTGAAAGCGCAGCGACCGCCATTGTGCGCGAACAAAAATTGCAGAGACCCGGTCAACTCCTTCACTTTCACTAGCTATCTAGCTCAAAAATACGAGCGAGAACCTACTCTAATCCCGACGACATCATCACTACAACGATCTCAACCTTTTCGAAAATGGCTACCCAATTTCAAGCAAACATGGAGCTGGCTCCAATGCCACCACGTGCCAAAGCGGTGCTCGAGGAAGCCTATCTGGAGCGCCAGCGTGAAGCACGCATCTACTCGCGAACACGGGGCGTGATGGTGTATCACACGGAGAGGATGTTTGCGCTCGCTTCGCGCGACTATCAACGACAGAAATTCGCTCCAATGAAGCAGACACGACCTGCTCTGCGTACGCGGCGCTACAGTGTTGATGTCAACACATGCGACAACAACCTCGTTCAGACCAAAGTGGCTGGCCCACAAGTAGGTCATCTCCTCAGCTGCTGTCTAGGGCACCGAGTCCCTCCAAGCTCCCGCACGGCTACAACCAACTCGAAGCTGACCCAGACCCAGGCACAACAGCCCCGTGCCAGCGAGCTCGAACACCAAGCCCTCGAACTAGTAGCTCCCTCCACGCTGCCCCTTCCCTTTCCCACCCCCTATCGCTACTACGATTTCAACGCGTTCTACCCCTCCACACCTCCACACACCTCCGCCACCTACCTCTCCCTCGACAACGCCTCCCTCACCAACACAGAATACCTCACAATAGCCCGACTAACCGGGTGGTATTCCTTCATGTCCGACAACGCGCTGGACACCGCCTTCGCTATCCTCTCCCAGGACAAAGGCTGCCAGGATGCACAGATCCGCATCGCAAGCACCATCGAAGCCCAAGTGTGTTTCTACACCGACCCGGGCGGGAAAGAAGCCTACAGCTCGCTGTTCGCCGACCAGCGCTGGATCTTCATCCCCGTCAACGATGGCCTGGGCGCGCAGCTCAACGTCGGCACGCAGGGCGCGCACTGGATGCTGGTCGCGCTGGACTGTGTGCACAAGCGGATGCACTACTATGACTCGTTTGCGATGGAACGTGGAAATTACTGGGCTACGGCGGTTGATGTCGCGAAGGGCATGTTGGGGATCGTGGGGGAGGATGAAGAGGAGTGGGAGTTTGTTGCTGAGTGGAACAGTCCGCATCAGTATCGGGACAACTACTGCAGGGCGGATGTCGGCCCTTGTGGGCCATTTGTGTACACCATGGTGTCGTTGTTGATAGATGAGATCCTGCGGTGTCAGGAGGCGTGTGCGGAAGACCGGTGCTGCTTAAGGCTGAACCAGCAGTTTCCGGAGTATTTTGCTGGCTGGTGGGATTCGGAGGAGATACGTGACCGGATACAGCTCAAGATTGCGCATGCGAAGAAGCAGCAGAACGTTGAGCGATGGGCGGCGGAGCATGATCGCATGGCTGTTGAGGGTGAAGTGGTGGAGTTTGTGGAGGAGCCGACACTTAGATCCACCGTCCACGGACACGACACGGGATCGGATCAGCCCAGCGATTCTGACGCGAGCGAGCCCTCAGACGTTACTTTGATCTCAGACCAGCCTGCGAATTCGGAGGTGATCGAACTATCTTCTGATGAGGACGATGAGATGGCCCCGGTCGAGCGAGCAGCCACCCCAGGATCGGAAGTAGTGACGACTTCCTCAGGAGACGAGCAGCATGTGGTACCTACTTTGCACTTCACCGCCGATGACGTCGTCAGTGACTCATCAGATGAGGCAGAGGACGTCTTTGTCTCTGAGCTTTGATATGCTTGCTGCTTGCACGCGGAAAGCCACACAGCCGACACTGCGCACACCAGGTGCCTGTCGTCAGCCCATCGCCTTTCAAACTTCGCAAGGCCTCTGGCGGTGAATCTTAGCATGTCTACTCTGCTCTGTTCGGCTATAGGTCGTCATCAAAAGGCTCGGCTGTCGGTTGGAGTGCTATGATCGTGTAGTGCCGGCGGTGGTGGACTGTGCAATTGGATTTTCTTCCTGCATCACGACATCGACATTTAGCATAGTGCTTGATTTCAATGCAAGAGTAGAACACTCCACTTTCAAATTCAACCTCGACGATCAAAGCAACACTAGACTGATGAAGCAATTCCATACATACTAGGAAACTCCCTTCGTCCATGACAACAGCATGACATTGCCGACCTATTCAGTGGTCTGGATCCGATCGTGCATCCTAGCTTCGTAGTCCTCAAGACCAAGGAATCGAGAAATATCTGATGACGACGTGTATCTATCTACGTTTGTAATTTTCCTGGTGAACACGTCAAATGATCGCCGACTTTGGACAGTACTGAACGGCCTCAAGAGGGGCTGGCAGAGCAGCAGCGAGAAGGAGGGAAGCATATTCGTACAATCGACAGGACCGGCATACTGATGCAGTGAGAAGATAAGCAGAAGGGCAGGGAGGGTCAGGCACTGTGACTGTGTATGATCGCCATCTTCATGAGCGACTAGTCTGATCACAGTTGAGAGGTGATGAGCTTCCTAGCTCTCATCTTGAGATGGTCTTGAAGTCCAAGTGGATATTGCTTTGATTCGTTATTTGCTACATACATGCGACCTATTTCGCTGGTCCAACGTCTCCGGTCTTACTGTGAAGAAAACAATGTAAAGTCGTTCAGTCATATCTACAAGCGAGTGTCTCAAATGAGTGCGGCCAAAATACGCTGCCTAAAGGGGTGATTGAGCGCCCCATTTCCTTGTACGGTACAAAACACAAAATGGGGAACCTCGACGCCGAGCAGCACTTGCGGCCGAGTGAATCCTGTATATGCTCCCAAAACGCCCGTGTCCAATGTGGAAAATGCAAAAAATGGTGGAAAATAGCAAGGCATGGGTATCGAACTCTGTGCCTATGTGCGGATTGTGGTATATACTTGGCCTATGTCGTAGTATGCAATGCGTCTTTTGACTCATGCATCCCTAGAAGTCTGGGCTCAAAAAAAGTCAAATGCGGGAACATGGCAAAAAGCAATACTTAGCAAGCCAGCTTTAGCGGCTCAATAGACAGACGTAGTTGTGCGACCAAGCGTGGGCTTGCGGTCTGAGTACCTATCGTCACCACGCCTGGGTGCCCAACGAATGTCCTCGGGCCCAATGCTGGGGGCGTAGGTGACATTATGCGGGGGGTATTCTGGTTGGCGATCGCTTGCACTCTTTTTGCGCGTGTACTCAGATGGTTGTTCACCATAGTACATCCTGCCAGAGCGGCCGCGCTCGTCACGAACGGGCGATGATTGACGGCTAGAGCGACCAGGTGTGTAAGTCTTTGAAGAATGAAGACCGGGACGGTTGGCGCCCATTGGTGGTCTGCCAATTGGTGAGGGTGAGCGGTGGCGAACTCGTTCTGGTTCACGCAGAATCGTGCGATGTGGGGGCTGCTCCATGGGTTTAACACCTCCATCACCTGGATTGTATGAGTAATAGGTCTTGTTGCTCGGTTGAGGAGCAGGGATAGTCGGGTATGCATCGTGCTCCGGACTGTTATTGGCCTCGTTTCGAAGACCTGAGGGGCGAGAGTAGCTCTTAGCATCGCGACGCGACCCTCCAGCTTCTGAGCCGGGACCTATGGGCATGGTAGCGGAGCGGCTTAGACCGGGGAAGTGCGGTGGCGAACGTTCGATGCGACGGTGTGAGTCAGTCGCGGAGCGCTGGGGCTGGGGCTGGGATGGGATGCGAATTTCGGCTGGTGACGAAGCCGACTGCTTAAAGGATGGTCGTCGGTCGTCCCAATCAACGATGTCGGGAATGCCGCGGTCTGTATCACGACGGGAGGGCATGCTGGGGCGCTCCTTGGGACGGGCAGATGACCTGCGCGGTGCAGGATCCGGTCGGACTTCTCGGTGCCTAGAGGAGCGGCTGCCAGGGTCGTAATAATCTCTCGATGTGGTCCTAACAGGCGATGGACGCAAGTTGATCTCGGCTTCGGCGCGAGACTTGTGGATGTAGCGAATAGCGTCATCCTGCTGCTGCTGTACGCTCAGCTTGCGTGGAGAGATGTTCTCGTACTCTTCGTAGCGGCGATCGTCTCTGCGGCGCTCCTCGCGTCTTTGCGAGTCTTCTTCGGCGCCACGAGGCTTGTAGCTGGGCTCACGCTCGTAGCGAGCGGCCCTGTCATCCCCAGACGATCCATCGCTCTCTACGGGAAATCTACCTGTGCGGTCTCGGCGTTCGCTGTCACGAGCCTTTGTGGTAGTCGATCGCGTGCGATCGGCGGGCTTTTCCCTTCGCGGCTCCTTGTCGTACTTTTCTCGAGACGAGCGTGATGAGGGGGTGGGTCTTGGTGACGAGCGCCTCTGTGACGAGAAGTATGAGTCTGTCTTGTGGTTGCTGTGGTAGCGCTCATCGTCGAGGTCGTGATGGCGAGAAGATGTGGTTCCCGATGAGGGTTTGCGCTCTTCGGTCTGGTAGCGAGAAGATGTGGTGGCGGTGTAGGAGCCTCCTCCAGAAGTAGGCTGGGAGAAGTGCGCGCTCTTGGGCTCGACAGTAGTGCCGCTAGCAGTCCTGGCGAGTTTCTCGCGACGCAGCTGCTGCAGCTTCAGTTCGGTGTGGTAGGTGTCCCTGCGTGTGTCGTCGCTCAGGGTCTCGTAGGCCTGCTGGATCTTGTGGAACTCATCCTGTTTCTGCGCCTTCAGAGCCTCATCGGTGACTTTGTCAGGATGGCAGGTGAGGACCAGCTTGCGGTATGTCTTCTTGATAGTCGCAGCATCGGCTCCTTTGGTCAGTCCCAAGGCCTTGTAGTGGTCAGGTAACGGCTCGAAGGACATGATGCTATGTTTGCGCCGTGTCTGTCGAGGGAATTGGTTAATGGGAGGGGCGGGGAGGTGATGTGGCAGGAGCCTGACGCCGCAATGCGCAGTCGCAAGGGAGGATCAGACTTTTGTTGAATATAAGGGCACAGCAAGCGGCGTGCACATGAGTCGGCGAGCAAATCGCGGTGATGGCCGGCCTGTGGCGGTAGCAGGTAGTGCGCGGCAGAGGTGGCTGGTGCCGCAGTGGCGAATTGTGGAATCTGTGTAGCGAAAGTCGAGCGACAGGCTCGGGCGAGGTGCTGTCGTGGATTAATAGGCGCAATTGCTGGCTGGGCCTTGGGCCAAGATGTCTGCTGTTGCTCGGGTGAGGTTGGGTTGGGGGTGTGACGCTGCGGCTTGGAAATGCTGAGCTAAGGGGGTCCGCAGCCGGCTGTCCCTGACAGTCGATCGAAGGAAACGTGGAGAAGGCCGTGGCAGGCCGGGCTTCAGGGGACGGACAACGAAGATAATTGCGGACAAAGGAGCTCGCAGCTGTGACAAAGCGCACAGCGGGGCTGAGCTGCGCTGCTAAATCGCTTCCAGTGACCTCTGTTGCGAGGGAGAACCTGATCGACTTGCGGTGTACAGCGGTGTGAGGCGGGGCTACGTCAATGCCCGCTGCCGGTGCCCAGAGTCCTGGCTGCGTGCAGGCCGTGCCAGACGATGCTGTAATGGGATCGGGGGAGCACAGAGTCAAAATATAGCAACAAGAGCGCTCAAAGCAGGCCAAAGGTGGTGGTGTGTGCGACAGAAGATTACTGTGTAGGTGCAGACGCTCAGCCTGTGCAAAGGGGCCGAGGAATGGACTCCATTTAGGACAGGACACACACTTGTGAGGCTATGCCCTTTGATCCTGCATACAGTGTGATGAGGACTCGCGCATAGGCTGGCACCGGCTGCGTCAGGGCTCTCTAGTGTCCCCATAGCGGGCATATGCTTCTCGCGCAACCCTCCTCAGCACCTCAGCATCTCAGCACATTCTTGCCGCGCTGCTGCAAGCTCGCCGCGGCGCCTGCAGTTGCTGACCCACCTGCCATGCCATTCGCAGCTGCTGCGCTCCAGCCTGCGTGAAGCTCAGCGTACGCGTTGCTAGAGGACGCCCTCGCGACTCTCTCTGGGCCACTTCTCGAATCGCGCAAGGTTTGCGGGTCCGATTGGGGACGGCCCTGTCCCCAACACCTTCTGCACCTTCTGCTGCAGCCGGCACCAGCGGCTACGAAACACACGCCCAATCAGGTCGCCATGAGGCCACATGGTCAGACACTACGGAGCGAACCTGCATGATCCAGAAACCACCGAAGAGGGCCTTGTGCCTCCAAGTGACACCCCCACAGTCCCCAGTCACTACCAATGAGGAAAACACCCCACTATCGTAAAGACACTTGCAAGACGTGACCAACTGCAGCTACGAGAATGAGGCAGGCGGCCCGTGACGACTGCGCATTCTTAAGACCGCTCGAATGATCCAGCATCTCGTGGAATCCGAGACACCAAGACCTTCAGACACAGTACCTGAGCAGTCATGCGCTTTCGGCACGCTTGCTTCCTTTTGCGCACCCGTTGCTTCATCTCAGGAAAGGATGTGCAGGTCCTGGCATCCGTCCAGGATCCCAAACCATCAAGCTCATGTGGACGACGTCCATGGCGGCAAGTTCGCCAGGCAGCGACTTGAGCGCTCGATCCGTCCCGGGCACTACCAAAGTTGACAGACATTAGCCTGTCATCGTTCTCCCGTTTGAGTGGTTGCAGCAATACGCTTATGCGTGCTAAAGCCCTCGTAGCGGGGCACCGGCGCATCAACACCCAATCGCCAGATGCTCGACAGAAGCCGGCAAGCCGAGCCCTTCGACGTGGTCGTCTTCAATTGAGCAGTGCAGTGCCAGAGGTCACCTCGTGAGGCAATGTAGATTTGGAGTCGCATATCAAATCTAACTGTGAGATCATTCAGCGCTGCGAAGATGAACAGTCTGCATTGCTACATCATTGTACATTACCACCACCATCCCTCTTCCACACTGGCAAGTCGATGTCAACCACAATGGGTTTGTTGGTTCCAGTCGTCTTTCCGTTGATCCTCGGTCCAAGAAATGCTGCATTGATTACCGCAGTCTCGCATCTGGGCGATCTGGACTGTCTGCCTGAATCGCCTTGCAAGGCTGCCCTGGGAGTAGCAACACCATGCCTGTGCTCCACAACCCCGCTGTCTTCGAAGCCCCCGTACGCCTCACTTTCTTGGAGGGCGTCTTTGATGAGGCTCGTCGTCGGGTTTAGGTTTACTTGGTCAAACTGAAGGACCCCAAGTTCAGGCATCGAGAAATCAAGGCCCTCCTCATAACTCTGCAGCAAGTGAGCCTGAATATGACGTGTCGCAAGCACACCACTGCGTAAAGGACGCCCTGCCTTGGACGTAAGGTCCAATAAAGAGAGCTTCTTGTTGCCCCTTCCGGGGTCCTCCCAATACTCCACGCCTTCGACAAGGCTGTCACTCTGCACAGAGCTCCAGTGAACGCGCTCAATTCCTCGAGCCTCATGAATATGACCGCATACATGCAGTGACGGCCTGACGATACCCAATCGCTGTAAAAGGGCAGTGCATCCAGACCGGTCGTCCTTCGTCGCTCCATCGCAGTGCCCTCTCGGTGGCGTATGGGCTACGACAATGTCGGCATCGTCTGGTATAGCTGACCAGAGCCTCACTGCGTCCTTTGCTCCATACTCAAATGCCCAGTTACCAGGTCCAGGCGTGCTGGGACTCCCAAACACTTTGAAGCACGTCTGCGGCCCTGTCGACCTCTTCAGATACACCATGGTCGACTGATTCTCAAGGTAGGTGATCGTCTTCGACTCTCGCAGCAGCTTCAAACATCCTCGCGGACTTTGCCATGCCGGCCACTTCCATCGACTTCCCTTCTCTTCGTAGAACTGCTCATCCAGCGTGATTTCATGATTGCCTGTGCTTCATCAGCCATTACCACCTATCACTTCTGTAGCAAAGAGAAGCTACCAGCAACGACAATCTTGGCCTCAAACGGCGCCTTCTCCAGCCATGCCACAGTGCGCTCCAGCTCGTCGTACGAGCCCTGATTCGTCAAGTCCCCAGCGTGAATCAACACATCGCCCGGAGGCAGCTTGGGCGTGTTGTTGTGCGTATCAGAAATGCACACGATGCGCGTCTTGCGCGTCCTCACAGCATGCATCGCCATAACGCGCACGCATCGCGGCAATCAAACCACGTGGTGCGTGTGTGTGTGCGGTGCGTGTAAAGAGTCACCAGTCCAGTCATCACCGCACTCGATCCAGCTTCGCTGCCGCGGTGACGTCACCAACTTTGTAGTATCTCCCAACCGTGACCCTCACACTTTGCAATTCACAAATTGCTCGCGGATCACGCGGACTCGCACATGTCCCTGTTCGCCTCTGCATCCCGGCCCAATCCCTCGCGGTACCTGCGTGCCTGCCCATCACTCAGGCACGCCGCGTTGCCACGCCTCGGCAGCGCGCAGATTCGCCACCGCCGTGTCGCGCAGCTTTCCTTGCTGGCGATGCGGATCCTGACGATCAGGAACAGTTGGATGTCCTCGTTGCTGAAAACAGACGACTTCTCGTTTCAACTCATTCTGAGTAACACGCCGAAGAAAGTCTATTTGCGATTATGTACCCAGAAGAAGATTAATCAGCGTGATGTGCGTAGTTCGTGTGGGGCGCAGGATTGGGGACGTCCGAGGTGGGTAGTACATACACAGTACAGCTGAGCTCAGCTTGCGGAAAAGACGATGGCGGCGTTGCAGTGCAGTGCAGTACCTCAGCATCGCCTCGTCTTACTGCAAGTCGTTCACCGTAACGAGCCTCGGGGTCGCGTGCGTTGTTGCTATGTTTGTTGTGTCGTCCAACAAGGGCCTGTGGTGACGGTCCTTCAAAGTAGAGCCGGGCCGTCTTGCAAAAGCACTTTTAACACGAATACTTTCGGTTTGAGATCTACGACGTTTGAGTTCCACAGAATGCTACATTTAGCATGAGGTACGTGTATGCGGAAAGCAACGGACTTGTTAATGTCACACATGCTTGGCCGACAAAAAGGGCATGCAATTTCTTATTTGTCTCTCCCATCTTTCGCCGACAATAGCTGCATTGTGCATTAACAATCCCGCACGCACTCAACGGAGATGGATCAAGTGAAAAGAGTTTGGCGTCGAGTTTGATGATTTTGCCTTACACTACAACCCCCCTTGCTTCAGTCTTGCTGACAATGCATATGTCATCCATCGGTATCAGCTCTCGCTGACGTCTGTCCTCAGATTGAGTATCTGCGCCTGCGAGACTGATTCTATCGAGCTGGGCTACTCAACAACGTATGGTAGCGACTCCACTGCGTACTCGCCTCGGGCTCAACAGCCGCCCACGACCACATATCCCTCCGAGCATCAACAGCTGACAGTACATCGCCAGGGGAGGCGTATCGGTAAGGGCTATACTCGAAGTGGTGGGCGACTTCTTGGGCGACCCTGAAAGTATTGTCAAGCCGGGGCCTGATGGTTTCTTGATGGGGACTTACCCTGCCAGCGGCCTCAATGTACGATCTTCAGCAGCAAGCTCAGCTTCCTACCGTCCGAGTTGCTCTGGATCTCCCTGCTGCTGTTCCTGAAGTCCCTCAAGTTCTCTGGTCGTAAGCCCGTATCGGCAATGTTCTGAGGCTTCTCCACCACGCATTTGAACTGATGTGCCCTGCTGCTGATCAATCTGTTGCATGACTTCGCTGACGTTGAACGATGATCCAGTATCAATTGCGAGTAGAGGTCTCTGTGTACTGCCTCTATCACTGGCTCCCTAAGGCCTTAGTTTGTATGCTTTCCGAATTATCCCGCCTGTAGTGATGTTTTGTACCCAGTAAACGTGATCGCGGTCAACGCTGCGTTTCTCGCTGGCTGGGTTGGCGATGAGGAGCGCGAACATGTTTTTTTTGCGGCGTTGAGTTTTCGGACTGGCAAGGTACTCGAAGATTGCGTATGTATCGAAACCTAGTGAGCGCATATAGTAGCAGAGTCGCAGTGCTTGCAGTGGTTCTGGAAATTGGTCTTTCTCAATGTCGAGTGTCCATGTGTATGCTCTTCTGGCATTGAGTGCTATGTCATGCTTCTCTAGATGTCTTAAGATCCTGCGCTGCACACGGACATAGTCCAACGATCGTTCGAACTGCTCTTCAGACTGCTCTCTATATGCAGTGGCGGGCAAGATAGGCATAGTAACGATAGGAGCGGTAGCTCTAGCTAACATGTTCTCTGCTCGAGGGGGGTTGAGAGTAGATCCTGGTGTAGGTGTCCCACTGTCTGTCTCGTGTAGTAAGATCTCGTGTGTTAGAGACGGCTGCCGAGTTGGCTCAGATAGGTCCTGGAGTTGTCGGTGTTGCGTAGATCGTGCGTGAGTCGGCCTGCGTGTTATTTGACGTCGGTGCTCTGCCTTGTATTAGTAAGTCGTTGGAAACGATGAGCCAAGTGATTGTATGTGTGTTTGCTTGTCAGAGAGTCGGTTCGTCATCAAGCCTTCTACCTGGTGATAATTGCCGCGCAAGCCTTTCAATCGCTTGCACCCTATGGTGTCTCCGAGGGGTAGCGCTCGCATTGGTCTCCATTTGTTGTGAAAGCGAGTGACTGAAAAGTGGAAACTCGCGGTGAAGTCGGCCTGTACTGTCGGCCGGGCCTGAGCCGTTGTGGTCGCCGGTGTTGGACATGATAACAGTGATAGTGGTATGCGATATGCCGAACTTAGCGATGGGAATGAACGGAGGTCATACACACGTAGTGATGTGAATTCTGTGGAAGTGAAGATGGGCGACGCAAGACGTTTGAACTTTAGAAGAGCGCACGCGTGGCAGAGTAGCCACCCAGGGGCAGAGGAAGGCGTGAAGCAAAAAAATCCGAGAAGTGACGAGGGTAGTGTCGCAGGCAAGAAGTCACCGCTGCCTCAATAGTGATTCGGCTTACAGTAGCTTCTGCAATGTGCTTCCGCGTTCAAAACAGACACAATATCAGCTCATCGCTCGCTGAATGACGAACCTCTGGGGTATCAAAGTAATTGAGCTCTGACTTTAACTGCTGAAGTGATCTATCAAAAGTGAAAACCACGCTTCGCAATCACCATGGTGGCTCTTGCCGTATCTCGTTCTCGTTCAGCGCACACAAAGCACTTACGATTTGGTGGCTGTGCATGTTTCGTCGTGTAAGGCTGATTTTCAGTCCAAGGGTGGATCTAGGCTTCTAACGGTCGACCATTACTGTGCATACGGTATACGGTAGCTGCAAACTGTCGCAGATGTCAGTGCCTGCACTGCCAGATGTGAAATATCTCAGGGGTTAATCTTTGACAGGTGCGCGGCTGTGCTCTGAAACCCGGTCAGTGCGCTCGTCGTATAGCATATACGGACGTATAGTTGTGGAGACGCGTACAAACATTGCAACAACTTCTCGATTTATTGTCAACAATGGCGTGAAATATACTTAAATATGGCCAGAGCCTCAATCGTTGAAGATCACTTCGTGCCTTCGACTTGGTTCTCACAGACATTCCTTCAGACTTCACTTCTTCCTGACTGGTATTTCTCATTGGCATTTGTTCCCTTCGCATTTACTTTTTGTCGGCTCTCATTCTTACGGTTCTCTTCGATACTTTGAGATGGCAGGTGACGACGGCATCTATCCGTACGCACCGAGTAGGCCAGCCTGCATAATCGCAGCTGGACTGTTCGGGATCAGTGCTGTGTACCATCTCTTTCAGTTGATCCGATCAAGAGCTTGGTTCTACACGGCATTCGTCATCGGCGCATTGAGTGAGTAGTCCCTGGGGTGGTGTCACATGTGTACTAACGATTTTACAGTGATGACAGCGGGTTACGTCTTTCGTTACATATCCGCAGTAAAACCTACCGAGCTAGGTCCATACATTGCACAGTCGATGTTTATCATCCTACCACCATCGCTGTACGCTGCTACGATTTACATGATATTCGGTCGATTGGTTCTTTTCGTCAACGCCGCGGAAGCTTCGATCATTCGCCCAACATTGGTTACAAAAGTTTTCGTCTTGGGAGATGTGTTCGCGTTCTTTATGCAAGGTGGCGGCGGTGGCATGATGGCCCAGGCCAGCATGGCAGACATGGGCCAGAAGATCATGTTGGCCGGTCTCTTCGTACAGCTCGTGTTTCTTGGATTCTTCCTCTGCATCGCGCTGGTGTTCTGGAAGCGCATGTCCAAGTCTCCGAAACAGTACGCCATCCCACAGTACGGCAAACACTCATGGGACAAACTCCTGAAGATGGTGTTGGGTGCTGCAGTAGTCATCATTCTACGATGTATCTTCCGTGTGATAGAGTTCGCGCAAGGACATGATGGCTATTTGGTCAGCCACGAGATCTACATTTACGTTTTCGACGCAGGGCCTATGCTAGGTGTCCAGGTTATGATGCACTTCGTTTACGCGGCAGAAGTCTTCGGTGTGGGCAGGCATTCGAGATACGGAAGGACGGAAAGCGTGATTGATCTCTACCAGAGGGACCATGTATGAGTCCGCAAGAGTGCAGCTTTTGCAGCATCTGGCAAGCAGCACAGGAGTAAGTAGTGATCAGAAGCAATATCCAGAATTATCTTTTGAGAAGTGTTTATTAGCGTGTCCGCGATCAGACCAGCGCATGCAGGGGAACCCGCGATCATACACATCTAATCATTATAAGCTCTTTGTGTTTGACATTGAAAAATGGATACAGTTACGTCCAGATACGCAGGATGATGACGAGGACGCGTCCTTGAACCACATCAGAGGCCTCTGGCATCAAGGCAACTACACTGACGAGGACAAATACACATATGGCCAGGCCTTACTCGTTCTGAGACAATGCAATATGCGGAGCAAGCAATCTGAGTCCTGGTACGACGATTCTCAACCGCGGAAAGCAAACTACGCGCCCTGGTCGGGAGCTTTCATCTGGATCTCTGTAACGCCTGAAGCATTCTCCAAGCGTCTAGAGCAACGGCAAGCCCCCACAATGGTGATATACACTTGCTTTGGCGCTTTTTTACACCATTTGAATCGTTTTTGGTGGATGGAAGGATGCGGTAAGAGTATAGTCGAAGTTGTGGATCAATGTCTCGGTTCATACTGGAGTTCCTGGTTGGAATCGCTAGCTTGAAGATTTTTGCAGGGGCGTTCAATGATATAGAAAGAATACTCATCTACATCCGCTTTCCTCCAGAGCATAATATAAAATAGAGCATGAGCGATTCCCGATTATGTCACAAAATAATTACAGCAGTGATTTGCGGGCTTAGTCTAGGTATGGGATACGGATACAGAATATCTCCGACTACTACTAAATCAGTGTCAGTGGTTATGATGTCTGCTTCACAGTACCTACTGAAAGGCGCAGAAGGTCAGGAGTTCGACCCTCCCAGCCCGTATGCATCTTTTTTTGTGGATCCCTGCTTCTCAGGGCGTGTTATTGTGGATGTTGACTATAGTCAGGTGCAGAAGCTTGCACATTGGATGCTGTATGCTTGCCTGGGCCGGTTGTGCGTCTTCCGTGTCCGCCACTGGGCAGGATCTTACCAGATTATATTTTTTCTCGTACCTGCAGTCGAATTGATGGCCAGCCTAAGTCGATAGCCTATGTGTCTTCCATGATCGTGGAGTGTAAGAGATAAGCTCTAGGGAAACCTAGTTTGCTTCTCACTCGACAGGATGGCTCGGGATCGATGGCAGCAACATCAAGACCAACACTGTAACTCTGAGCAGAGACTGAGTTATTGAGAAAGAGCCCGTTTCTTTTGATCGGCCAATTTCACATCTATACTCACTGAATCTTCTGTGAGCGCCATAATTACTGCAGGATACAATTAAATTTTGACTTCAATAGCCTGATAGACAGTGGTAGTTGAATACTACATGTCTGCGCGAACAAATCTGGGGAACGCGTTGTAGGAGTTGTAGCCATCTTAAGGATCTATTATTCCCACGGAAGATCGCTCAACGGAGACGAGCTCCTTCGTCAAATGGCTGTGTCTAAGAGTAATCATCAGTCGCGTGTTACCCTCTGATCTGATGCCAGCGCTTCTGTTTTCTTGTCGCTTCCAATCCTGGAGTAGCTGTATTGTTCCCTTGGTGCGGTACTTGGCTTTCCCCTCGTTATGGTGGATTTGTCTTCAAGGGTGTCTTCATCCGACTCTAACGCTCCGAATGGCGATCAGTTCGGGCGTTGCTGGCCCGAAAACAATTGCGGATAAACTCCCACACCACAAAGCACATGCAGATCCACTCCCGCCCCCGCAAATGCTCGATCCATCTCACCAAACGGTCGTGCCCCTGCAGCACACGCGAGACTCTTTCGGGATTATCGCTTCGCTTGCATCACGCTCTGTGGATGCCGTCTTGCGTGCCCAGAAATTGGCGGCAATACTACCAAAAACGACATGGTTTACCGGAAATTGCGATGATATTCAATGGCGACATGCTCTCGCAATACGCCCGAGACCGGGCGGACGGCATTCAGTGCAACTACAAATTCCAGCGCGGATGCTCGTTGAAACTTCAGGACGCGATCTTGCGACCCTTCCATTCTTTCCACTATGTTGAAGACTGTGCTTGGCCTATATGGCCTCCTCAGTTGTGCTGCCGCACAGACCGACTCGGTCAAGGTCAAATGGCTCGAAGGCACCCCAGACTACCTTGGAGGTGTCACCTTTGGCTTGCCATGGCCTCGCGGTCAGCACCTAGCCAATGCGACAACCTTCACTGCTTCAGGTGACGCGCAGCTGCAGTCTTGGGTCACCGCCTACTGGCCTGACGGCTCGCTCAAGTGGACTGGTCACGCTCTCGGTGCTACAAACTCTCCCTCTGATGACTACACCATCACCGCATCCGGACCGGGCAACGCTACCTTCTCACGCCTCAAGCGCCAGAGTAGCAACAGTACCAGCGGCATGCAAGTCAGCGAGTCAGCAGACGAGATTGTCGTCAACACTGGCAAGGTTACGGCTACTTTCCCCAAGTCTGGAAACGTCTTGGTCTCCTCCATCGAATCTGGCGGTAAAGTCGTGGGGAATAATGGTCGATTGGTTCTGAGGTCACAAAGTGGCACTCCGGACGACGATGAGAACGGAAAGCCAACCGGTATCGACTATTTCAGCTTCGCTAGCAAGATTTACAACACCACCGTTTCGGAAGAGAATTTTGCACGCGCGCTGGTTACTGTTCAGGGCATCCATGCTACTGACAGTGACGCATCGCACGCAGACTGGCTGCCATTTACCGTTCGCTTCTATCTGTATCAGAACTCAGAAGCCATTCGTATCATCCACACCATCATTTATGATGGCGAGGACAAGAGTGACTTCATCTCTGGTCTTGGTGTCCGATTCGATGTGCCACTTGCTAAGGAGGAGCAATACAACCGCCACATTCGCATCGCGGGGGTTGATGGCGGTTTGTTGCACGAAGCCGTACAAGGCATTACTGGTCTTCGCCGTGATCCCGGCGCAGCCGTGAAAACGGCTCAGTTCGAAGGCGAAGAGACGCCCGACAAGGCTACCTGGGACCAGAGGGTTACAACCCGCCTTCAGTGGATTCCTACCTGGAGTGACTACAGGCTGACTCAGCTCTCGCCTGATGGTTTCACGCTGAAGAAGCGAACTAAAGCCGGACAGAGTTGGGTCAACATCCCCGGAGGCACTCGTTCTGGTGGGCTTGCCTACCTTGGTGGCTCTTCTGTCGGTGGACTCGCCTTAGGTCTCCGTGACTTCTGGAAGAAGTATCCCACCAGCCTTGACATCTCCAACGCCGCTACTGATACCGGCTCTATCACTCTTTGGCTCTACAGCCCACAGGCGGAGCCCCTCGACGTCAGGCCATACCACGACGGACTCGGCCAGGATACGTATGCCAAGCAGCTGGACGCTCTCGAGATCACCTATGAGGACTACGAAGGTGGCTACAACAGTCCCTATGGTGTTGGTCGCACGAATGAGCTTGTTCTCTACGCGTTCGCCAGCACACCATCAGCCGACCACCTCTCCACTCTGACGAATCACACCAACAACCCACCTGTCCTGATTCCCGAGCCGGCGTATATTCGTGACACTAAGGCGATTGGTAGCTACTGGGACGTTCCCGGCTCCCCGAAGACCTCCGCACAAGCCCAGACGATCGAGAACAACATGAAATTCTTGATCGAATTCTACGAGAATCAGGTTGAGCAGCGTCGCTGGTACGGTTTCTGGGATCACGGCGATATCATCCACACTTATGACGATGACCGTCACCAGTGGCGTTACGACGGTTAGTACTTCCAACATTGAACCTTACTTATAATACCTGCAGAGATATATGGACACTCAGAATCTGGTATGCTGGGCTGTAGATTCCTTCTGATTGGTCAATGATGGCGGTGGGCCAATCAGGAGTGGTCCACAACGTAGTCTGCCAGATATGGGGCCCGCATATTTCTGCAACCACCAACATGTCAACCACAGAACAGCTAACTTTTATTTCAGTTGGAGGATATGCGTGGGACAATTCCGAGCTCTCTCCTGATTTATTCTTCTGGGGACATTTCCTCCGAACTGGTGATGCAGCTGCGTACCGCCTTGCGCATGACCAAGCACGCCACGGCGGTGAAGTCGACTCGTACCACCTTGGTAACTTCACGGGACTTGGTACGAGGCACGGTGTTCAGCACTGGGCCGACAGCGCTAAGCAGGCTCGTATTTCTACTCCTGTCTACCGGAAGACCTTCTTCTACATCTCCGGAGGAGACGAACGTACTGGTGATCTCATCCGTGAAACTCAGGAGGCTGCGAGAGCCTTTGTTCTGGTTGATGCTCGCCGTAAGGTTCGTGCTGCCAACGTCGTCTACAACCCTGACCCCGAGGCCCTTTACCTGAACTTCGGTACCGACTGGGCAGGTATTGCACAAGCCTATCTGATTGAGTGGGAGCGCCGTGGTCCAAACTGGGAGGATGCTCGTGACAAGCTTATTGAAGCTATCAAGACATATCCCAAGCTCAAAAACGGCTTCGTGACTGGTGAGGCACTGTACAACTCTTACACCGGAGCCTGGTCGCCTCCTCCCACGGACCCCAGCAACAACGGCAACATTACCGTTTCTCACTTGTCGGGCGTTTTCGGTGTCCTCGAGACCATCGACCAGTTAATCGACCACTTCGGTGACGAAGCTCGCAACACCACTCAACCGTTCCTCGATGCCTTCCTTGACTACGCTTACTACTACGGCGCACCCAAGGCCGAGCAGGCTGCTAGGTACGGCAAGGACTTTGGTAACCTGAACCTGAAGCAAGGCCACTCTCGCTTCACTGCGTACGTCGCAAACAAGCGCAACAACGCTACTCTAGTACCCCGTGTCTGGTCCGAATACCTTGGTGACGGCAGCAAGGACGGTCTTGCGCCCACCGCACCCTGGAAGACAGAGCGTATCCTGCCGCCCAACGTCCTCGTTGCTGTAGATGAGGCTAAGTGGGTCAGCACTAACGCTGCTGCCTTGTACGGTGTCGCTGGTATTGAGAACTTGGCCCTAGTAGGAGCCCCTGACGCTTCTTCTATCGGCGGCAACTCAACTGCCGCTAGGTTGAGGCGTTGAACCCCTTCTTGATTGTACATATTATATTTCAAGCCTTTTGAGCGCGCTTCCTGTACATGCATCAGTAACTTCTTTTGTACAATCTCAAACTTAACATCTTTTGATCGACTCTCAATCTTTCTGACCTTTTTTTCTGCACCCGCCTGTGATTATTGATTCGCTTCAGCTGTCTGCAAACTCGGACTAATGTTCGAAATTGTGATCCAGAACTACAAAAAGATGCTATGATTCTGACGAAGGAGCTCTTTTTTCAGCCCAATAAATTCTACCTGCTACCTTCACTCAGTCTTCTGTTCGCGCAATAATTACTGCAAGTTACGATTAAGTCTTAGCTTTGATAGCTCAGAGAGTATAAAGTAGTAAACACTACGTTTCTGGGCAAAGAGATGTAGTGAAGTTGTTGTAGGAGTTTGAGCCAACTTAGGGATCTGCTGTTTCCACGAACAATCACTCAAAAGAAACGAACTACTTCAAAAAGTATGTACAGAAGAAGTGAAAGATCAGCGCCGCTTCACACCTACGACATCTACGACCAAGCGGTTGTCGCGCCGACGATCGCACCGCTAGCGGGAAGCAGGAAGTTGCTTGCAGCAATCCTGCCAGTGGTAGCATCACGCTTGCCCTGGACGAGCTTGATGTCAACGCTCTTGAAAGCCGCATTGTTCCATGTTGCAGATTTCTGCCACGAGTTGCCACTCTGCTTTTGCGAGCTGTTAAGAGTGATCTGGGCGGAGTTCGTTGTGGACTTGATGTTGCTTGCAGCAATATTGTTTGTAAAAGTTGTAACGGCAGTTGTGCTCTTGTAGCCACTATGGAACGTTAGCAATCGATTCGTTTGTTTGGCGTGCCAACTGGGAGAACTTACACATCACCGTTGTTCCAGGCAGTATTGCGCTGCATAACAAAGTTGCCAGGCTGGCTGTTGTCGGTGAAGCCCTTGGCGGCGTTGTTGAAGGCAATGCAGTTGGTGATCTGGTGATTCGCGGCCTTCTTGTCGGCTGCATCGCCGCCACCGAGCTTGAAACCGTTGCCGTCGCCCTGGAAGTTGCTGAAGCCCCATCGCTAGACCGAGTCAGTATCGTGCTGAATAGTGCGTTGAAGAGGTGTGAGCTTACGTTAACACCATTACCCCAGGAAATAGTGTCGAGGATGGTGATCTTGCTCTTGAATTCCCACAAATCAAGACCATCGTCGACGTTGTTCCACAGCCTTGCGCCCTTCAGGAGGTTGCCCTCGCCAGTGCCTTCCTTGATACCGATGCCGTCGGCTGACTCGCCGTTCTTGCGCGGGTCCCGGTTCTCGTACGAATCGAGGTAGAGGATCTGGTTGTTCGCGCTGTTGCCCTGAAGCTGGAAGCCAGTCTCATAGTTTTGGCGAGTGGTGAGCTGCTGGAAGATATTGTTGTTCGAATCGACGGCGTACACGCCATAAGGGCCGTTGATGAAGTGAATGCCCTTGAAGGTCCAGTAGGATGCCTTCTCTACATGAAGAATACCACGATCGGCGGCGGCGATGCTGCCACCAACAGGTGCAGGTGTGCCAGTGAGCGCTTCACCGTCTACCACAGGCACTTCTGACTGGTATGCAGCAAGTGTGATGCGAGAGGATGCGGTACCAGATTTCTTGACTTGAATGTTCTTGGTAGGCGCGTATGTGCCGCCACGGAGCAAGATGCTGTCACCAGCTACGGCCTTGTTGATAGCAACCTGGATAGACTTGTACGGTGCGGCGAGAGTTCCCGCAGCACTGTCCGAGCCGGTTGGGGCGACATAGTAGGTTGCGCACAGCGCAGAAGGAAGTAGAAGAAAGATGGTCTGGAGCGATGTGAGCTGCATGATGAAAGAGTGACTGTGAATCAGAAATATACAAGAAAGAAAGTAAGTTGTGTAGTAGTGCGGGAAGATATGGTCATTCCACTGAAGCCTTCATATACTTCCCCTGGTATCACCATTCTAAGCCAAAGCGGCGATGTCGCCAAAAGTACCATCGACCTTGTACGGACATCTCCACCCGTGAATGATGGGACATAGCTATGCTGGGTTCGCAACATGGTCTTCACCATATTCGGCGAATTAAATGAAATGAGTACATGTAGAAATTACAGAAGTGGATGTTAGTTTGTGTTTCATGGGGGTAATTCACAAATCAGATGTCGCGTTTGACACTTGGCACACTTGGCACACTTGGCACACATGGTTGCTGACTTCGTTAGAACATTGAAGGACCGGTTTTCGAAGCGACAGTAAGCCATGGTGATGCGAGGACCACGGAGGGTGAAGATGTTTTTGGCATGATGAACGACGGCTCGTGGGCCTAGAACAGCTCTGGGGTGTGGTGCAAAATGCGAACCGTCCGGAGTGTAGCCCTTTACTTAACCAGCCGAGGCCGCAAGTTTCAAATCAGAATCTTGCTGTGAGATATGCGGGAGACGTTCTTCGTGCATGTAGATGCCATGCTGCGATAGCGAAAGTCGGAGCTGCTCAATTGGTGAATGAGAACAATCGAATCGAAATTATCTCGCAAGCCCTGTTGAAAGCGCTGGATACATGCATTCGTTACCATCGACTTGACGATTCATCACAAGGGTCTTGTGCGCCAGTTGTAGACCTGAGCATTGCAGAGAACGACACTCTAATATACGGTATCTATCTTGTGGTTCTGTGCGGTCAACACAAGATCATCCAGCCGTCCGGAGCTATGCATACGCCGATCTGAACATCGCGGGCGACCAATTTAGGCAGCGAGCAGGCGAAAATGCAGCCACAACGCGATGATGTCGGAGGAGATTTCACGAGGAACGTGGTCGTCACACGTGCATCTCGCTAGCCCAAAATCGGAAAGCGCAGCTCCGTCATCGGATGATGGAGGTCGATCATACTATTTACCAACCACAACCTACTTGTAAAACCAAAACTACTTCTAGCAGACCCACAAAACCCTAGGCCGGAGTGGCCGGCCATCATTACCCCACCAAAAGATCTACAGGACATAGATCGTTCCTCTGGGTCCAAATGTTGTAGGGGGCAACGCCGTTTTAATTCGCCTTCGGAACACAGATGGCGTGATGGCGTGCCCCCGCTGGTATTGTATAATAAGTTATGGGCAACATATGAAGCCTATGAATCTCATCATTGACCTGCTTCTCTCTTGACGTCAACATCACTGTGCACGATGCGGTTTCCTTCTGCTAATATTCTAGCGCTTCTGATCGCAGTTTCGGCAGCTCAAGAGACCTGCACCGAGCCCGCTTCACGGCTCTTCCTCCCAGACCCCCCTTACAGCAACTATATCTACTTCGACTGTCATTCAAGCTCGCATGTGGTTGTTACAAGTCTCTACCAGAGAGTACTCTAGAAGTCATCGGCGCGCGCCTACTCGTTGCATGGCCTGCGGGAAACAGCGGCATCGCTGCATACTTCGAACCCTCAAATGACGCTAACGGAACACTCACTCCATCTCTCAAAAATTCAACATCCTCAGGCGAGACGTTGGCTCCCATCTACGATACCTGTGAGGGCGCTAATCCACAAATAAAAATCTCTGGCTTTATCAACTTCAACGTGGCGGCTAACCTTACGATACCTATTCTCAGCAGCGTTCGCACAATTCGTGACTTCTCTGAAGGAGGTAGCTTACTCGATCGTGATGTACAGAGTAGCCTCCAGTTTACGTTGTCAGATAATGATGGTGCCACAATCTCTCGTACATGGTTCGACAATGTTACAGTCACCGCGCTAACTTTTACTCCCATCGATGGCGCTCAGACAGTGAGTATTGATTCAGCCAACAACTTTCTGCTATTTGGTGAAGGCACGTATCAGTGTGAGTGAATATATCCCCAATCGTTCGAGAAGTAGTTGACGTCTTCCAGTCAATGCCTCATTCAACTATCCTCAGCTCGAACAGCTGAGTCAAACAGAAGTTCTCAACTCCCAGTCATTTGGTCTGATTCAGGAGCAGCCAGACCAAACAACATCATTGTCATTATTGTCTTATGAAGACAAACTCTTAGCCGGCACATGGCGATTCAACACCTACTTCGGTCGAGACAGCATGACCTCGCTGCTACTTATGCAATCTGTGCTAGCGAGGGCAAGAATGGAGCCATCGAGGCCGTAATTAGCGCAGTGCTCGAGCGCATCAATCAAAAAGACGGTACAGTCTGCCACGAGGAAGTCATTGGGGACTACGCAACATACCTGAATCTCAAAGATGGCATCGAATCTACCGAGCCCTGTTGCGACTACAAAATGGTCGATACAGACTACTTGCTCCCCGTCGCAATGCAGAGATAATTTGTCGATACAGAAACCGGCCAAAAGCGCTCCAATGCTTTCCTCAACTCTACTGCCACCTTTCTGGTCCAGAATGAGGGTCTCACGTACGAAAAACTCGCCGAGATTACTATACAAAAGGTGATCGCTACCACTGCAGCATGCGCAGCAGACGGCGGCCAGACCATCGACAACCTCATCCGCCTGCGCGATGGCGAAATTGTCGGCGAGTGGCGCGATTCTCGCAACGGTCTAGGCGGCCGCCGCATCCCCTACAATTTCAACGCCGCTTTGGCTCCAGCAGGTCTACGCGCCATTGCTGCTCTCAGTCGTGCGGGTTTCTTCGCAAATCATCCCGACTGGGCCGAGACGGCAGACCGGTACGCGCAGGTATGGGAGGACTCGACGCTTCAGTTCTTCAAGGTGTCTGTCCCGCAGTCTGAAGCTGTTTCACTCGTGCAGAGCTACGTTATGGACAGCAATCTCTCTATCCCAACCAAGACCGGCGACATCACCGCCGACGTGACACACTACGGCGTTGCACTTGATGGGAACGCTGCAGCGTCTACCTCACCTCGTGTCGTTCCCATAATGAATTCGGACGACTGCTTCAGGCTTTTCTTCCTCAACGCGACGAATCAAGCTCAGCTCAATACATTTCTCAATCAGACAGCTGACCATATCCTACGCCCCTTCCCCGTTGGCTTAGCCAGCGACGTGGGGCTCTTCGTGGCCAATCCTGCGTATGCTAGCAATGCCGGGCTTGCTGCAAACTTCACTCGCGGCGACTACCACGGCACAGTGGTGTGGGGCTGGCAGCTGGCCATGATGGGTGCTGGTCTAGGACGTCAGCTCGGACGCTGCGCTGACGGCGGTGGTGCTCCTGGTATCTTACGCTCTCCTTACTTCCTCGACTTCTCGCTTGACTAACGCAAAACGTACTTCTGTAATGACGAGACTTTGCTGGGAAAGGTTCAGGATGCGTATATCCGCCTTTGGGACGTCATCGAAGCCAACGAGAGTCAGCTCAGCAGCGAGGTGTGGAGTTGGAACTACAACAATGGATTCCAGGCGACGCCGTTAGGTAGCTTTGTGGCGAAGGAGAGTAATATTCGGCAGTTATGGAGTTTGACTTTTTTGGCGGTGAGGAGACAGAGCTTCTCTCAGAGCTTCTCGTTTCTCGAAAGTTGAGGGATCTTGAGATGAGTGGACCCTCAGGGTCACACTCAGCCTCACACTAAGGCTTTGGATGAACCTGGATCATAGAGAGGCGGGGGAAAATATAGTAAATGAAAGTCGGAGTCTGCAAAGGCGTAGGAACATTTAGTGGTGAGATAATGTTGCAGTTTCGTTGACAAGGCGCTGTGATGTGTTCAGCTATGCATCAAACAAGCTGACACTGTAAAAGATTTGTCTCAAGCAAGCAACACGCGTGAGACCTACAGGTGGCATCAAGCATATTGTTTAACTTGGATCTGGAGATGCGGTTGCAGCGTTGTGTACAGAACCGAGGCTGGCATCCTTTCCTCATCGTGCCTTCCTTCAAAGTTAGCGTGGTTTGGTTAGCTCATACCTCGCCTCATGATGTTTCCTTGGACTCTGACAGACATCATGAGGTAATTCAAAAATAGCAGATGTTAGAGCTAATGCAATAGTGCCTTCTATACAGTCGTATCGCCTAAGACTCGTGGTATTGATATGATCGCGCTTGCCCGTCGGAGTGGCTCCACACCACCTCCCCAAATCTGGGGCTCTGAGGACGAAGCAGAAGAGAAATTGGTTGCGAGTGAGGTTGTCAAGTAAGAGTGAGAGGTCAAGTAAGAGTGAGAGAGAAGTAAGAGATTGACTGAAATTATGCTAACGTATGTCAGACCTGGCTCCCCTAAGATGCACTGAGAGCAGCACCGACCCGCTGCACACTCCCGCAAGTCTCGCAGAAAAGGTCAGCGCCGGGTGAAGACAAGGAGAACATCCCAGAGAAGCAAGGACGCACCTCAAGCCGCACGCCTTGCCCCAGCCACAAGAAAAGGACTTCAATCTCGAAAAGACTTCTATTCCTATTGATACTCCATAGTCTTCGATCCAGCACGACGTTCACATCAAGGGTATCCGATTGACCGCAATCTACTGAGCCCAAACAAAAACGCCCGCTATGTATGCTGAAGTTCTCACACGCCGCCACTTTCGCCTTCGGACATCCTAGAATTTAGCGATCCTCTTCTTCGCGATTCGAATCTTCCCATCCACTCTCTCAACATCCTCCTCCAACAGCCCCAGCATTGCATTCTGCTCCACAATTTCCTCGTTAATAGCGACTCCCATCTGCCGCATGCGCTGAACCACGGTCGTCAAGTCGACAAGATCCTGATCTTGCTCCTGAATAATCTGCTTCTGCAGCTGCAACACGCCGTCATTGTCGAGTTCACGTGTACGCTCCGTCTCGACAGGTGCACCACCCAGGACGCGGCGGCCAGAGGGCTTCGAGGCGCCCTTGAAGAGCCCGGCTTTCTGCTCTGCGGTGACAGCGGCGCTGGACGTCGAGGGCGTGGAGAGGGTGCCGGAACCAGACAGTGCGGCCTTGGCGGCCATGGTATTGAGTACGCTTTCCAGACCGTCGCGCTCCTTGCGAGAGCTGCTGATCATGTCTTTGCGGCGTCGTACTTCGCCGTCGCCGAGTTTTTCGCCGCTCCATTCGTCGCCGCTTGAACCGCTGAGACGCCTCAGTCCCTCTTCGAGCGCAGCGAGCAGCGATTCGGCGCGCAGAAGCGAACGTTTCGCGTTCACGGCTGCGTCGTGCTGAGCGCTCGCTGCGGTGGCTTGTTCGCGTGCCGTGAGCCATCTCCTTGCATCTTGCAGACTCGACTTGACTTCTGCGTGCTTGTCCAGCCAATCTGAGCTGTCCCTTACGCGATCCTTGCCAAACTGGCTCCCTGGGAAGCCTGCTGTCTTTTTGCTGTCCTTTTCGTCTAGACCTAGAAACTCCCTGTATGCTTTGCATGTCTTCCACCGCGCGTCCTCGCTATTCTCGATTGCGCGCAAATATTCCTCGAGTCCCTGCCGCCGCTTTTCGACTTGTTCTGGCGAGCCAAGAGAGCTCCCGATTCCGAAGAGCGACCATGACTTGGGTGGGAGGGGGGCCGGTGGAGCGACGACTGCGGAGCGCAGTGCGGAGTCGAGGTTGGAGAAGTCGGTGTAGCGTTTCGAGACGGATGATGTTGCGCGTGGGAAAGGGTGGTCGATCTTAACGGTGTATTCTGTGTAAGGTTTTCCACTTTCTGGCGTCTTTGTGTGCGCATCTGGAATGGAGATTTTGAGGGGTGCCATGCTGGGCGGCTCTGTAGCTGCGTTGACGGCCGAGCTATTGTAGGTGTTGACGCCTAGGGCTGTCGTGTGACTTCAACACCACGCGGTTGCGTCTGATAATATGAGTTGCTAGAGCACAAAGAAACCAGAACAGATTTCAGTTGCTGCCTGTGCAGTTGAGTCAAATTGTTCACATGCACAACAAGGTTGAAGCTTGGGTCGCGTTGCTTGACATCATCTGTAGTCAAGGCAATGGGGCGCCACGTGCGTCACGCTAGCCGTCAGGCTCAACGTTCGCCTACCATCTTGTCTCTGATCATCATCAATCTAACGCATACTTTCAGTTGCCGCATTGTTCTGGTGTCCTTGAATTTTAGGCGCGCCGCCTTGGTCATATCTGCACTTCGCGGTGCTAGCTGATGTAAAAAAAAACATTGAGCGAGACTACATTGCTAAAAGACAGCATCTACCTGACCTGTATTTACCTCCATATAAGCATCCCGCCTCTACTCTGTCTTCTCTGTCTTCTCCGTCTTCTCAGGGACCTTCGCGTCCGTCTCTCCCTTAAGAATACTCAACAACTTCTCCTTACACTCTTTGCTTACTTCTCGCTTGGACCCCAGCGCGACTTCTAACCCACCAGCAAGCTTCTCTCCTAATTCCTTCTTTTCCTCACCAGTCTCAGCCTTCATCAATGCCCGCAACTCCCTATTTTCCTTATGCGCGCGATGAATCTGCACCATTGCGCTCTGCAATTGCGGTCTCTTCGACACCACGCGTTCAAACGCATTGACGTCCTCAACCTCACCCTTGAATCGCTGGTAACACAGCACGCTCGCAGTGTGCTTGAATACTGGATCCTTAGATCCAAGCCGGCTCTCAATGAAGCCTAGTACCTCGTTTGTGAGGGGCGCACGCGAGATTAGAGCGTTTATGGCTGCCCTTAGCGACTTAAGCACGGGCTGCGAGGGCGTGATACCCAAACGCAGTGCGGCTTCGTAGGTGAGCAGGTTCTTGAGTAGATCTGTGTTGATGGGGAAAGGCTTGGAGAGGGTAATGGCCTGAAGCACGCGGGACACTGCGGCGGCATCGTACGTTCCGTTGATCTTGTACCGGCCAACCCAGGGTCGGGGCTCGAGGATCGAGGCGGCTTTTGGAGAGACCCGCATGAAGTGGTATGTAGGCACGTAGTTGTGGATAACTTGCGAGGTTTTACCGTCGATGACGCTGAGAATTACCTTTCGTGGCGCGGGATACTGTACATCTGTACTCTTCTCTTTGGGCGAGGTAATCTTGCGTACGCCTGCTCGAGAAAGCGCGTCTAGTATTGCTTTTTGGGACTCGGCAGGGTTTCGGATCTCAGTCTTGGGCTTAGAGGTTATCGGCTGTAGGCCTTCGAGGATATTCGTCTTTGGCTTCTTCGGGGCGCCGGGCGTCCTGGGCCAGTGGACGACAGTCTCAGGGGTAGCTGGAGTGCTAGGATATGTAGGATGATCTGCGTTTGACATCTTGATAATTTTGAGTGCGTGTGTGGTTTTGTTTGTACTTCTTCAGTGTTTGCGCGGTCTTTCTGTTTTTGTGTATGAGATGAACAGTGGGGGGAAAGTCCACGTAGTACTTATGTAATATATCTCGACGGTGAACAATGTCGGTGCAGCAGCTTTTTATCGTTACGGAAGCTTAATCACAATATTCCTTTATTCAAAGTCTCATCACACTGTAGGAGTTGGTGATGTGCATGTTTGCAAAGCACATTGTGTAGCTCGACCTCACATGACGAAGCGCAAAGAACGGCAGCATCAATATGATTCAAAGATGTGTCTGAAACAGCCCAAACGCAAGAGCAGAGATCAGAATTGCATTCTAAAATGTACTATGATTTCCCCATAGTCTCTGGGAAAACGTTCGTACAGGTGGGGGTTCTCATTGTGACCCAGAATATCTGTGTACCTTTCATCAGGGGGATAAAGATCCTAGGATCCTCGAGTACAGCACAGCCCCTATGTCGGCTCTTGTGACCTCTTCAACCAGCTCTCAGAGCTCAGGACGGCGAGAGCTATAACCTACTGTTAGACCAAGAAAAGAGCTGCATCCTCCCTCGTGCAGTTTCACAAAAGTCTGCTGTACCGCGTCTCCCAACTACGTGAAGGAAGTTATTGCGTTATGATGTGTGTATGCGGCAGACGACTAGGTCGTTGTTGCAGTCGGGAGAAGGGCATGAGGTCGCAGCCTGCTTACTGTATGGCTGTGTCGGGTCGTAGGTCACGCATAGGTGGAGACTGCGTCATCACTTCTGAACTGATAAGCACGCAGAGACACGTGTAATGAGTGGGTATTGATGCAAACTCGAGAAAAAAGCAGGAAGCATCCTTGAGGACAGAGAAAAGAGTGCGCATGCGAAATAACAACACCATCGATGCGAAGATAGTAGGATAGGTATTGTTACATTGTGATGTACAACGGATGCTAGGAACGCCCGGCAGTGCCAAGGAGGTCTGTATACTGGATTGCAAGGCAGCGAGAACCTACGCCCTCTCGCTGTCACTCTCAGAGCGGTCCTTATCATGACGCTCTCCAGGCTCTTCAGTTGACTCCTTTGCTGCCTCATCGCCAAACAGATCTTCCAAGAGTGCATCGGCCTCCTGTCTCTGCACTTTGATCTTTGCTTCTCTCTTGTCTTCGTTGGCCTCGATTTCTGCTTGGTTGGAGGCGTCCTCTGCTTCGGTGCTTGGCGCTGCGTCGTCGAGCCTGGATGCGAGACGGGTGTCGTCTTCTTGACGATCAACAAGTGACTGTGGGTCATTATAAGACTCGACGTCGCTATTTCTTTCAGCATCTGCAAGCTTGTCCGCGGGTCTCGCTAGCACATCCAGTTCTCCGGCCAGGACATGCCCCTCATCCAGCGTTCCGGGGTCACTCTCTCGCAGAGCAGCTCGGCGCTGTTTCCTCGCACTGTATTCGTTCCTTGGAAGTACGGCCTGTCTGGGTGGCTGTGTCTGAGCGCCCGCCTGGGTGATGTAATCTACCATCTGCACGCACTTGGATGCAAAGTCACGGATCTGAGACTCGGCCTTTGCGCTCTCTAAAGCCTCACTATATGCACTCAACGAGCCACCCTTAGCTCCAAGCCTGCCGGACTGTACTGTACTGTAGGAGACCTGTGTTTCCAGTAACGTACCCGTGACACTTTGTCGGAACTGAATGCCAGAGAAGAGGTACTTGACAGGTAGCATGCCTGTCTCATCGGAAGGAAGGCCCGGAATGGTCCAGACTGGTATGTCGATTGTGAGCGATGGCGCAGAAAGGCGCCCACCACTCTCAATATTTCGACATACAGATTCCAACCAGCTCTCGACGTTCTTGTCATGGTGGCTCTTACTGCTGAATCTCAGACGTCCGTAACGGGTGAAGCGGATGTCGGTAGCCTGATCTGGTAGGAGAACATCATGAATGTGCTCTTTAAAGCCGAGACTAAGCTTGTGGATAGTAGGTCTGTTGCTACCACGGCCTGTACGAACTTGGATGAAGAGTTTCGGGAAGTCTGATCCAACTGCAGGTACGCGATCGTCCTGCTCAGGACTAGGCAAGAAATCGTACAAGAGGGATGGTGTCTCCGTACGTGATAGATTCTGGAAATCAGACGAGGCCAGCAGGCTCCCTAGACCCGGAATGGCAGGTTGAAATGGGGAGCGGGACGAGTCCGCGGCAGCTTCAGCCACCTTGTTTGAATCGTGCAGCTCGAGAGGAAAGAGAGCTTGCCCGAAATCAGCAGAGACTTTGTACTGCGGCTCTAGAGCCCAATATCCGGTCTGTCTGTTACGAGGCTTTAACTCAGAGCCGGTGAAAGCACCATCAATTGGGGGCTTCATGAAAGACGCAACTCGATTGACAATGGAATACGAGCTTTGCCCGAAATTCGATCCAACATCAGCTCCTGTTTGAAGATCTGGCTGTTCTCCAGGCTTGGATGGGTCCGGCGAGCGGGTTACAGGTAATGTCCAGCGACCCATGCTAAGGTCTCGGTACTGGTATTCTAGCGAGGTTGGTTCATGGTAGACGGGCAACAGAAAGCTGCCGTTCTTTGCTGCATCCAACCTTTGAGTATCGATAGTACGAGTGGCAGACTCTTTGAATGGCAAGAGTCTTGTAAGTGTCCTTATCGCTTCTGCAACTGAAGTTTCGTCCAGCCCATGGATAGTCGCCTGTATAAGTGAGTATGTATACCAAGCATCGTCTTGGGCGAACGTACAGTATGCTCGTTGACAACAATGTTCGTGGCTGTCAGAGAAGAGACGAAATCTGTCGGAAGAGAGTCGATGAGGCTTTTGTACCTGACCAACCTCGTAGTGTCAAGCTGCTGAGTCCAGCGACTTAGCTTGAGGGTTTTGGTGCGTGCCTTACTCAACGCTGCCTCGATATCGTTCGCGGTATATTCGGCCGTATTCTTGTCAGCCGTGATACGCAGCACTCCTGTAGGCCAATGTATTTCAGCTTTAGCATTCCTGACTCGGGCGATTCGAGCAAGAGCGCTGTCGTTGCCTGTTCTCAGGTCAGTACATGTTCATGACTTGCTGGCGCAAATATATACCTCCAGTCTGCAGAAGCTTCAGCTGCCAGTCTTTCAATCGTAGCTCAAGTTCCCCCGGAGCTTCGAGTTCCTCAAACAGCTCAAGCTTCCACACGTCTCGAAGAATCTTATCGACCAACGTTGCCTTGCGTATACCCCTGGACTTGCGCGGTTTTCCAACCGAAACCTCGACACCTGGCAACCGTGTCTGAATGTCTGTTGTGGTCGGGTGCCAGTTGCTACGGGTCGTGGCGAGCGTTGTGGCATGTAGAACATTCTTCACTTTGTTCTTCTTAATCTTTGTCGCGGTCGAATAGTAGCCTGACAGCTGAAGTGTCGTGAAGCCGCGTGTCAAAGCAGCTACTAGCTTGACAAAGTCGACGGTTGTGACGTATTGCGGCTCGTCTGAATTGCCTCGCGCAGGACGTAAACTCTCAAGTTGTTTCTCAACGTCCTCCTGGGTTGCTGGTGCGCTGTCCTGCTGGAGCGAGGAAAGGATGTCCGGAACCGAGATGGGCTCGATCACTTCCGGCTCTTTCCTTTCGGGTTCCTCGCGCATAGGTGCTGTGTTCAGGACCAGAACATCGGCGTCTTCGTCCATGCGCCTCATGCCCAGCTGGGCCTTTCTTTGCCTGACAAGCTTGCCCCTCCGAACGTATTCCTTGGAAATGCGCAGTGATCGTGCTGTATTGTCTTCTCGGGCGGGAGGCTCGCTCGGTGCGAGCGTCTGAGCTTCATCTGCAGCATCGTGGCGACGTACGGAGGAGGAGAAGTTGGCGTACGAGGGCGCTCGGGAGTGCGCAGAGTTTCGAGGCCGCGCAAGCTTGAGCTCACATCGGAGGCATACAAATGCACTGGAAGCACGGGGCGCAAGCATAGGGAACGGAGGGATGAAGCTAGCAGTATACAATGACGATGGAGATCTCCACGCGGCTCGCTCTGGAGGTGAACTTTCGTTGTCGATGCACACCGCCTGAACAATTCTGCCGCCGCTTCTCGCGCGAGTTCACGTGCATGGCGCGTCATCATATTTGCTGTAGTAGAAACCTTAAAGCGCTAATATTATTTTGGCTTGTTGAACATATGCTTTAAATGGGCCTCTTCCAGCTGCACAGGTCCTGACGTAGCTCAAACTCGTCGACTTCGTGGTGTGGACGATGTCGATGCCTCTCCGCCTCCGCTTTCATGTGGTGCGCCTGCTGCTCCAGACTCCCTCTACCACGGACATGCTGCTTGGGCGAGCCTGAATATGTGCTACTAGGCCGCAGCGTATCTTGTGATTTGCGCATCAGTCGCCGGTTTCCTGGTATGTGACGCTCGTCTCCGCTCACAGATGCACTGCTATCTCCAGTAGCTGTCGTCGTGAACCGTATCGTGTTGCGCTGTGGGGAATACGGCTTCGCACGGTCACCCCAGCCGTCCCCGCCAGCGAAGATGTCCTCTATGCACTCGTCCGCTTTAAGCTCGCCAGGCTGCGCAGACCAATATGCTGCCAGAGTGCGGCGGTACATGTCTTGCAGCTCGCTCGCGTCTCTCGACTTGCTTGTGAGTGACGGCGCAGCACCGCTTTCCTCGAGCTCTGCCTGCTCGCCAGCCATTATGCCCGCAATACCGCTGAACACCTGCGCTGTCTTCAAAGCCGGCGCAACAAAGTTCTTGTCGCCCTCTGTCTGCCGCATGTATATTCCGAGCTTGAGCGTACTGTTGATCTTGCTATCTTGCATAAGATACCGCCGTGTCACGCCCAGATCGTCGCCATCTGCTGCAGTAAACTCGCTCTGCTCCACGTACTCGGCCAGGTTGAGCTTCACGTTGCCCAACGTTATCCGCTCGCCTCTGCCCGAATTGGCATACTCTTGAACGACCTCGAACTCTATGAAGCTTTCCTGCAGCGTCCCGTTCTTATCGACGGTGAGCCGGACAGGCAGTGTGGCGTCATAGTTGTACAGCACTTTGTGCTCTATGATGGGGCAGTGGTCGGTCTTGCCACGGTGCTCTGCGGCGGTTGAGTGTGGAAGGTGCCATTTCACAAAGGACTTGCCTGATGTGAGAGGCACGTTGTTAAGATCAACGATCTGGTTGCTGTCAGTGCAAGTGTTTCGCGCCGGTGAGTGTGGCGGCGCTCACTCTCAGCTGAAGGTCGAACTTTGGCTGCGTAGTTGTTAGCACACAAAGTCACATACAATCTTCCAGGGCATCCATACGCGGCGGTTCTTGGGCACTGGTATTGTGAGCGTTTGCGCCGCAAAGGCGACCGAGCGAAGCCGCAGCGTTGACATTGCTCACCGAAGGCCTGCATGATGAAAGAGAAGTGGGGACAAGTCAAGACTTATCAATACTTTCAGCTGCTTAGGCGGCGCTGAGTGTATGACAGGGTTGTCCGGGCCATGAATAGGGTTGCAGGCTCGACCTGGAACGGAGAAGGTACGATGTGAGGTCCGCATAGGCCACCCACTGACGACAGCCGTTTCCGGCGGCCTCGGCTCCACATTCGACACTACAACGTCAGTCCAGACATGGTTGCACTCCTTGGACAATGACACCCAGTGCAGATGCTGTTGCCGATTGCGTGCTGTCCGCCTTTGAGCAGCTGCCAGACAAACGCAAGCCTCGATCGCGCGACGATGGCTCGAGAGAATGGGTTCCTTTGAGCGGCATCGTCCTATCGTAACCATCCCACCAACCACCGAACAAGACTTGTGGCTTATGCTTATCGTTTAGCAAAGATGGCAACCTCGCGTGCGTGTCTTTAGGGTACGTACCATCCTCATTTGGCGTGCAACTACATGCGACTGCCGGGGTCTCCGCCTGTCTGCTGCTCGCGAATAGCTCATTGCGTCGTGATCCGATGCGTCTCCCAACAACTAGCGCTGACGTTTCGCACAGTACTGGCATGAAATGCTTACCTCAGAACAAACTTGCGGCAGCTCACGGCAACATTCTTCACGACTGGCATGCTGAAGTCGTCGCCATCCGCACATTTAACCGCTTCCTACTAGATGAATGTTTGCGAGTTTCGGGCTCGGACTCGGATTCGGCCTTCATTCACCAACGTTCCAGCCGTGAGAGAACGGACAGAGAGCCTCAACCTTTCACTGTCCGCGACGATGTACAAATCCACATGTACTGCTCGGAGGCGCCTTGTGGTGACGCAAGTATGGAGCTGACCATGGACGCCCAAGAAGATGCAACACCATGGACCAGCGCACCGCCTACGATATCATCTCAAGCTCTGCCAGACAGTGCAGGAGCACTTCGTGGCCGCTCCAATTTCTCCTTCCTCGGCGCTGTCCGCTGTAAACCTTCCCGTCCAGATGCCCCACCTACGTTGAGCAAGTCCTGCACGGATAAACTTGCGCTGAAACAAGCGACCTCAGTGCTTTCATCGATCACATCTGCTTTGATATCCCCACGGAACGCGTATATCCACTCAATCGTCCTTCCAGCATCGCAGTTTGTGCCTTTATCGTGCGAGCGAGCGTTCTCACGCACAGGTCGACTGCGAGGATTGACCGATAAATCCATAGAACAGTGGCACGGAGGCTACAGATGGCAGCCTTTCGGCGTCAGGCCCACAGATAGAGAATTTACCTGGAGCCGTCGAAGTATTACCGCGAACGAAAAAGCTGTTGCAAGTAATCTAAGTGCAGTCTGGACGCCCTCATGGCAGGAGACACTAATTGGTGGTGTTTTGCAAGGCAGGAAACAGATGGACCCTAGAGGTGCCAGCAAGATCTGTAGAAGGGGCGCATGGATGCTAGCGATGCAGGTTGCAGGGATAGCCGGGGCGCCAGTTGTGCTCGAATCGTTGACAAAAGCCACATATCTTGGATTCAAAGATTGTGCAGCACTGCATGCCAGAAGAATAGTCAAAGAGGACACTCAAGCACAAGGTCTTGGAGGATGGGTAAAGAACGCAGGCGATTCAGACTTCAGTCTCGACAAGCTTCTACCGTAGCCAGCTGAATTCCACCGCCAAATATCCTACGTGTTCTCCCCAAACACCCCCCAAGCACCCACACTCTCCCCCCATCGATCCGCAACAACCTCCAACACCCCCACCATCTCCACGCCCCTTCTCTTCCCCCGCTCCCTTCCCCCCGTCTCCACATAAAACACCTTCGCATCCATCTTCCGCCTCGGCATCCGCATCATCAGCACATTTGCATCCGTGTACCGGTCCAGCAACCCCAGTAGCGCGGGGACCGCTGCGTTGGAAGAGAAGATTGAGGGCGGCGGCGGGTGCTGGTGCGGCGTGTTGTAGGAGGGGGGTTGGCGTGATGGAGAAGCTGCGCGTGGAGTTGTACAAGGGTTCATCAGGAGGGTGTAGAGGGCGTGGGTGCGTGTCAGGTGTGAGAGGGTGGTGAGGAAGGTTGTTGCGAGGGTGTTGGCTGAGAGGGTGTCCTTTTTGAGGAGGGGTGTGAGGACGTGGGCGACGTTGTCGATGAGGATGAATTCCAATTTTGGGTCGGGTTGGGAGATTGATGGGATGGGTTGTTTTAAGCGCAAGTCTGGCGGTAGTGGTGCTGGTGTTGGTTGTTGGTCTGCTGGAGATGCTTTCGTGTCGAACAGCATTTCGTCGTCTGATGCCTCCAGGCTATCTTCCTCGTCTTCGCTGTCCGCGACCTCAATTCTCTTCTTTGATACCGGCTCCTGCTTCTCCTCGACCACATCTCCCGGCGCAGCAACATCTTCTTCTATGCTCCCCCCCTCCACCTCCCGCCCCTCAAGCCCATCTCTCAACTCGCTCACCGCCTCCTTTACCCCAACGAAGTCAAAAACACGCATAATCTTCACTCTGTCGAGCATCTTCCCCGCAACACTCTCCATCGTCTTTCCCCTAACGCCACCCATTTCCGCTTCTGTGCCATCCGAACCCAGATCCTCTTTCCGCAAACGCGTCAGAATCCGCGTAAACAGCTCGACAACATCGAAGTTCCCCGTCGTGTCGATGACAGCAACAAGACTCTCGGGACTACGAACAAGACAGTCGACAAGCAGAGACTTGGCTACATCGTCTCGCAGGCTGCTTACTTCGCTACTGAGTGCCACGACCCTGCCGCTTTGCAGTACGGTCCCAAGGGCATCATCAAGGCTCTGCGTACCGGTTCGCAGAATCTGCGATGTGCTAGATGGCTCTGCAGCGGCGGATGAGCCACCCAGTCCCTCGAATACAGCATCAAGTGACGGAAGCTCGATGAGCGCAGACGCGAGAAGCGGCTCTGCAGGTCTCGCTGACGCTGAGCCTGCACGCTGGTGTGGACTCTCTACAGCTGCCATCTCCCTCCCCGCCGCGCTCGTCATCCCAGCTCGTATAGCTCACGGGCCTTGAATGCCGTTGAGTCAATAGGCACCTCAATGTGGCGCGTCGCCTGCACTAGCGCGCTCCCAATCGGGCAACCACAACAGGCGCAGACAGTGGAGGATTGTGGGTAAGGATTCGGATCGCAGCCGAAAGGGAGCTATTGATTGATCGTCGCCTAGGAGACTCGTGTGCTTGGCTTCAAGGGACGCTATTAGGGTGCCGTGATGAGAGGCAAGGAACCAGGTACGAAGTGCCGGGCTGACGGCCGAGCGAATGAGGTGGCAGATCGGAAGAATTGTGGCTGCAGCGGGCAGCAATGGCGAATGCTTGTTGCGCCTGGTGATCAAATAGGATATTGGATTGCAGACACTAGTTCATGAGAGGCTCAAGTTCGTTTGGATTGCACTCAAGGAGACGTCATTGTGAGTTTTCAATTGAGCTATAATTTCCGACGCCGTTGTACCAGTATGACATATCGATCGAGCTTGCTGTCTGCTCATCGATACATTAAACTTTCGCTCTAGATAGTGCGCAAGAAGGAAAAACGAAATCCCCTTTTGGGATGCAAATTGTGGCCCAGAAGAATCGATTAATATACACGGGAGTAGTATCCAGCCTCTCGTCCCAATTTCACCGCCCTGTACGCCCGATACACACACATGAGAAAAGATGCTTCTCGTGAAGATGTCTGACAATGGAAGTGGAAGAATGTGTAGGCCCAACCCACGGAACGGTAGCTGCCAAACGTTGATATTCTGAAGGTGCCTTGCCACGTCTTTGACATTGTTTCAAGCTTGCCGTCTACGTCCACCCTTGATGCTCTTCATGCGTCCGAGAAATCCGGTGGGCTTCGATTCGTTCAACGAGCCTGTGCTGTCTGTGGTAATGGCGCGCTGGAGGGGAGCACGGGGCGGGGAATCATCCTTGTAAGGGGTGTCTTTGGCCTGAATCGCTGCACCTTTGTTGTCATAGGCTTTGTTGTACTCATCGAAGAATGGGTTCAGCTCTGTTGTTTTGTTCTGAGTCAAGGCACCAGCACTGTAAGGGCCCTGCGGGCTGGTCTGGTTGCCGTATCGAGCCTCCGGAGATTGGATTCGAGGTCCGTCGCCATATTGACGTCTCGGCTGAGAAATGCCACGGAAGCGCTGGGCAATTGACTTTTTGCGTCCAAGACCGTTAATCTCGGCCGCCCTCTTCTGTTCGAAATCTTGCTCGACTGCAGTGCGTGATGCAGGCGCACCTTCCAAGAAGGTGGAGGTACCTAAACCATGTGTCTGTTCCCCATGAACAATATCTTCCCGGCCCTTAGCACTAAACTCGCCAGTAGGAATAGGCGCCTTCTTCCATTCGGAATTGCTACCAAAGTCTGTAAAGCCCTCTGCGCCTCGGCCATGGATTCTGTCAAGATCGATCTTGGAGTTTAGAGGGCCAGAGCCACCAAGTGAGTTGTTGGCGGATCCAACTGGGAATGCGGACATTGGAGCACGCTGGTCCTTCTTGCGGTTGCGGTGTGGCTGTACTGCATCGTAGGGTCCGTCGTGATGGATCATACTGGGTCCGTAGATACCGGTGACGTCGAGTTTGTCAATCAGATCAAGACCTTGAGGCTTGCGCACTTTCTTTGTGGTGCCGGATTTGCCGTCCCGATCTTTCTCTTCTCTCTCCCTGCGGCGCTCACGACGCCGGCGGTCTTCCTTCTCCTGAGCTGCCTTGTCGATGATAGAAGAGTCAGAGTTGCGGCGCGGGCGACGCTCTCGGCGATCAGGGCTGCTCTCCATGTGGCGACGGGGCTCCGGAGGGCCTCGAGATCGTGGTGGGCCATGAGGTGGTGCGCGTCGCCTGTCTCTCTCTTCTTCGTCTGAGCGGGAAGGGCGGTGGCCAGCGCGGGGATCGGTGCCGCTGCGGTTGGGCGCTGGCCTTGGAGGTGCACGCCGCCTGTCATCGTCTTCGATTGTGAGGTTCTTCTGTACAAGGCGGGGGTAGTCAGCAAACATGTTCACAAAGCAGAGAAAACGCTCCATGGCGCCCCCCAAGATACATAGTATCTGGAGCGGCGGGGCACAAGTTTTTGTTTGCAGTATCGCAAGATGCGCACTGCCGTGTGCGACGTGCCAGCGCCGGCAGCCAGCATGCGCAACGACGGTAACTGCGGGAAGGAGGACGTACAAAGAGCTCTTCGGCGGCGGAGCCGTTGCTGAAGGTTTCCTTCTTAGGCGACGCCTTCATGGACGCCGACATGTCGATGAGGTCAGTCCTTCTGGCCTCCTTGTTGAACTCAGCTTCGAAGGTCGACAAAAAGGGATTGCGCGACATGGGTCTGCTGGCGGAACTCGAGCGGTCCGACTGATTTGCTGGTGAAGGGATGCCAGGCGAGGTCGCTCTGTTGCGGAAGGGGTTGTTGGAGGACAGGTTGAAGGAGAGCCCAGGCGAGGGACGTCGCTCTGCAGAAGATAAGGTTAGCAAGCAAGCCTGCAATCAGCGAGCCCCCAATTTCGTCACCGAGCGCAGTGCAGGGCGAATAGTGAAACGGGCGCCAAAAGGGGCCTCACCAGGCATTGACGGCTCCGCAAGCATTGTTGCTACGGTTGCTCAGAAACCCTGCAATAGAGTGCGACAAGGCCCAATCAAACACGGGAGGCCGGGCGTCTGCAGATGACGGCGGGCTGGTGACGCGCAAACAATGGCAAATCCTGCTGCTGCGGAATGGTGCGGCGGGCGGCACGGTGCAGGTGCAGGTGCAGTGGAATCGCAGGTTCGGGGAGCACAACCAAAGCAGAAAGGGGCGGCGTAAGACTGGCGATACTGATGTTGGCGTGTTTCGCCCAGGAAATGGACGTGTTTTGTTCGCCGCGGCAGGATGGCAAGCGGGGCGTCTTTAATGGCCGCGTTTGAGGGCTGCTATTAGTGTATGCCGCGCTTAGTGAATATGCAAGCAAGGCCGGGCTGTCAGGAGGGGGTGACGGCAACAGCAACAGCAACAGCAACAGCAACGTGGGAGAGCAGAGGGGCGCCGAGGAATAGCGGACAGGGCAGCGCTGGGCTTAAGAAAGGGAGGAAATGGGAAACGGGAAATGGGCAATAGGCCACGGGCGCCGGGAGATCGAGTTAAGCGGCGATGGGGCAGGAGCGCATGCTAAGGTAGTCGGTCCCTGGATGCGTGGCTGCCGTTCACCAGGCCTTCTTGGGTCTCTGGGCCTCTTCACGGCGGCGAGCTGGACTGCGACGAGGGTCGCTGATTCGCGCAGTGGTCACGAGCGAGCTGCTGCCGGAGGACTAGAGGCCCAGCTGGACGCCCGTTCCGCACAAGCCAGAGTGCCAGAGTCACGGCGAAGGCTAGCCACGCCGGCCCTGCGCTGCCGGCTGCACGTCGCTGTGGGGTGCCAGGAGGCGGCTGCAGGGTGCTGTTTGTACTGAGTCTCGTGCTTGTTTGCCAGCGCTTCTCCTGGACTCCTCGAGCACTGCATTATTGTTGCGGCCACCGCATCTCTCCGCCAGCAGCCAGCAGCCAGCACAGAACACAGAACACAGTGCCCGCCGAGGCCCGTCCGCCCAATTTCACCTGCACCCCAGCGCCCCATCCGCAATCACCGCTGCTGCGCAACGCTGACCGCTGAATCGCTCAGACGCCCCATAGCGCTAGCGGCCGGCCACTCACAACTGCGGGGAACTCCTTGGGACCCTGAATTGGCGTGCCCAAGAGCCTCAGCGCCGATCAGAACGTGCCTGTGCCTGTCTGTGCCTGTGCCTGCGCCTGAGCAGCTGCCACTGCTTCCAGCCTCGCCCAAACCCAGACTTCACCATGGCGACGCCCGGCCCAGCCGAAGAGGTCGCTGACGTACCGCGAACCGGCGGTTACACGCGTTTCGAACTTGAACTCGAGGTCCGTCCCCTATGTCGCCAACGTCATGAGCCCCTGGCCCGCTCCGATTAACACGCCCCTAGTTTGTGCAGTGTCTTGCGAATCCCGCCTATCTCAATTTTCTGGCTACTCAGAAAATGTACGAGAAGCCCGAGTTCGTGGCCTATCTCGGCTACCTGCAGTACTTCAAGCATCCCAAATACGCAAAGTTCTTGCAGTAAGTCTCCACTGTAGCAGATCTCTTAACAGGGAAGCACTGCTGACTGATGATATGTTTGCAGCCACCCCGGCCCAACGCTCTGGGCGCTGGACATGCTGCAGCAGGAGCGTTTTCGTCGCGAGATCCTGAACCCCGGTCTCATGCACAAACTTATCGTTGAGGGCCAGAGGAATGCGGTGCCAGGCCCGCAAGACGGATGATGCAGCTCCAAGACTGCATTCTTAGGAGGCCAAGCTCTCGACGTCGTGGATTCGACGACTTTTGAGTGACTACACAGTACAGGGGCCTTACTTGGTTATTGGTTGCTATGGCTCTGGCTTGCATGGCTATTCTATGCGAGTCGTTCGTGTAAGTACTGTAGGAGAGGCAGCTCTCACCAATCACCTCACTGCCAAGGAGGTCACGGAGACACTGCCAGAAAGTACTGTATCGTTATGCGAACGCGCCGTCTGGTCACAAACTCGATAGAAGCCATCCCCATTTAGCATGCAGGCATCCTGGGGTCAAATGCAGAGCGTGCGCATATCGATCGGGGTGACACGGTCGCAGATGCGGCTCAACAAAGCTATCTCGTAGACAAGACCGCTGGTATGCGAATTGTACGCAGCCGGTAGCATTATCGATACCAAAAACATTGACATCACTTTCGTGCTCCGATGGTTGCTGTCAAGAATGCATTCAAGTTGAGGACAGACGAGCGCTCATGCTGTCGCACGTGATGTACGATTGTTGTCTGCCCCACACAGCGGAACCGCGCCGTACATGATGAAACGCAAGCTACCATCAAGGTACTTGCTACCTTTCAACACTCATACCCCTCCTTGCGAGCTCTATCCGCCATGAGACCTGTCGCCGAGGCTGAGTGTGTTTGCTGCAGTCCGGTACCTGCATATTGGCCTAACATGCGACAGGAAGCACTGGCGTCAGCTTGACAACTTCCACTCTCTCACCGATCTCAAGATCCATGTCTCTTCGCACCAGGAGCCGCAAATAACGACAGGCCTTCGTTCGGTCTGCTGGAAGGTACGAGCGCCTTCCAACGAGTACCATTTTCGAGCTCATCACTGTGGCAGATCTTCCTTGTCTTCAAGACACTCGACCGTTCGTCATGGCCGAACCACCTCGCCGATTCGCGCAGAACCTACGACTCACTGCGCACGCACTACTTGCGCGCCATCGAACATCCTGATGAGGTCGAATCGTCGGTAGATCCTTTGAGTGACAACGATGAGGTAATTCAATCCTCAGCTTTGCCCTTTCTATCTGAGTACAACGAGTGTTGACCCGTACTAAGCCTTGAAAGTCCCCATGGTCAGCCCTCCGAGCAGACGAAGCCCTGCGATCCGAGATCTTCCAGGACATCGAACGATGCATGCCAGACAACGTCTACTTTCGCCAGCCTGCGACGCAGAACATGATGCTAGACATACTATTCGTATGGTGTAAGATGCACCCGAGCATTGGCTACAGGCAAGGCATGCACGAGGTGCTAGCACCTTTGCTCTGGGTGGTCGAAAGAGATGCCGTGGATGTGAGCGCAAGGGGCTCTGTTGATCCCAACCTTGCAGACATGCTTGACTCTACCTATATCGAACACGACACACATACCCTGTTTGCGCGGATCATGCACACTGCGAAGTCGTTCTTTGCGCCTGCAGATCCTGAGTCAGCGTCCAAAGAAAGTCCGATGCTTGCTCGAAGCGCAAGAATCTTCGAAACGTATCTACCGAAAGTCGACCCGGAACTACACGCTCACCTGGTAAAGCTGGATATTGTTCCACAGATCTTCTTACTGTAAGCTGCCTGTGCTTATCTTGTGGTCAGACTAATACTGCTCAGGCGTTGGATTCGCCTTTTGTTTGGCCGAGAATTCGATCTCGATTCTGTCTTCGATATGTGGGATGCTCTTTTCGCCATCGATTCATCGTTAGAACTGGTCGACATGATATCGATAGCGATGCTGCTACGGATTCGCTGGGAATTGGTCGCTGCTGGAACTAATGAGGCTTTCACATTGCTACTGCGATATCCTGAGCCGAGTGCACCTGCCTACACCCTCATCAAGGATGCATTGTACTTGCGCGATCACCTCACCCCGCAAGGTGGTGCCGAAATCATAACGCGTCATGGCAAGCAAGCCCCATCGATTGAGGCTGAGCCTATTGTGGCTGATCGTGCGCCATCGCCTACGTTGTCTTTTGCCTCAAGTCGCGCGAGACAAAGAGTAGGCTCTCCGAAGAGCTTTCTCGGTCCGCAAGGAGCTGGTTTGGAGGCGGTTCTGCAGGGCGCTGCAAAAAACGTGCTTGAAAAGGGCTCACAGTGGGGAGTTGGAAAAGCGCTTCGAGACGCCGTTGGGGAAGTACGAAAGAACGTAGAGGCTTACCAGAATGGTGCCGTGTCAGGTCAATCTACACCAAGGTCTGGAGGAAGAGAGTTCCGAGGACCCAATATGAGCTTGGCTGGAGCCAATCAACGGCCTGCTCTCGATCGAACACCTTCCGCCAATGCCCTCAAACGGATAGCAGAACTGGAAAAGAGAAGCAAAGATCTGGGAAGCATGCTGGAGGGTGCTGTAGCGGAGCTGTGGGAGCACCACAGAGAACAGATCGAATCTCAGAAATCAAAGGACGAAGAACACAACAACAAGGCCGCCATGGAGTCGCTTACTCTTGCTATTGCGAAAGTGCAATTCGTCCAAGTCTATCTCGAGGACTCGTCAATCCCATTGCCAATCGATGAATCTACCGATCAAGCAGCAACTGCAGACGCGGCCGCCAGCCTAGCCCCTCCATCCCCTATCCAACCTGAACCTGCACTGGATGCACCACCGGCCGTCAAGCCCACTATTTCTGTACCCACAGCAACATCACAGAAACCTTCACCACTCAGTTCAGAAGCTGCTTCCCCACCTGTAGCATCACCGAGCAGTTTGTCAGCTGTTTCACGCCTGGCTCCGCGTTCGCGCCCACAACTCACTTCATCCAACTTCTCGTGGATGCTAGGCGAAGAGTCCGCGTCTTCAAACTTCGCTTCAGGGGCAGCGCACTCGACCTTTGCCTCGGATGAAAAGCGGCGTATGAAAGGAAGAGGATTCTTATTCGGCGACGAAGACGAAGAAGACAGCGGTGCAAAAGAGAGCAAGAGCAAGAGAGGGAGTGTCGGCGGGAAGAATACAACAAAAGGCGGGAAGAGTAAGGGAAAACATGTACCAGAGACTGAAGTCGAAGAGGAGGTCATTGACCTGGAAGACGTTGGCGGAAGAGGTGTGATCTAGAACGGGAAGCTGCGATGTCACCAATCCCACAGCTCACACGTCACACTATGCAACATCAAAACCTTGGATCTCAGCCTTCGACGACATATATACAGTCAAGCCTAAGTGCAACATCAAATCCCACGACGTTTATTGCCCTATGACCTACGCGGAGACTGCTCACTATGCACTCATGCCCTAAAGCGGTTTGGCTCCCGTCACCCTGCATACGGTCCCACGAAACTTGCTCACTAGCCGACACACCCACGGCTTCAGGACCACGCCAAACGGCAATCCATTCGCTTTCCGCCGTCTCAGCAGCCGTGACCCTGGCGGCCTTGCGCCGCTATACAGGCAAAAGCGGCTATAGGCGTACTGCACGCCGACGCGATGACAACCCGGTGATCTACGCTGTCTGCTTCGCTCGCGCTCACGCGCAGTGTGGGACTTGACTATCGAGCCCGTGATATAAAGCCCCGCACTGCCCCTCCACGACTCTTTCCTCCTGCAAACGTCCACGACAATCTCCTCTCCCACAAACTCTACCACCAAATCTCCAATAACTCCATCATCATCATGCCTGGCTGCGGAACTGCTGGTTGCTCTTGCGCCGATTGCGGCTGCGCTCAGGGTGCTTGCAACTGCGGCAAATGTGAGCTTATCTTGATTGCTGGGGTGATTAGTGGGCTGACATGACATGTGTTAGAAACTCTCGATTCCGTCTGTCAACTCGACAACATCGCCTTCCTTCCAAGTCACTAAGGCTACCTGACGGCACAAGGCTGCAGGAAACCATGATTCGGATCAATCTTTAAGTGCGGATACCACATGTCAATCAATCATTGCACACACACACATACACACTTCGCTGCCTGCCTGCTTACATGTGCACGTGAAGTCATGTTTGCATGCGAAAGTCATAACGAGGCATTACTACTCTACTTTCCCTCGGTACCGCCTCTACCGTCTCCCACTCATTAGCTCCATCAACCCTTTGGCTGCATTCCCCGCATTTCCCTGCGCATTGTTGCTCTCTCTCCACTGCTGCTCCTTCAGCCGTTGCAATCTTGCGTGCTTACTCTCCCCACCGCGCACAGGACTCATCAACGCAGCGGGACTTACGCTCTGCACCGGCGGCGAGCTACCCACCTCGTAGCCCTCCACGACTCTAGTCTCGACGGCCCCGCTCTGCTGCGGCGGCGCAAAGCTCACGGGCGGCTGGCCCAGCGCGCCAATCGGACGGAAGGGATCGAGATTCGCTTTTACAAACACCGGGTTGCGCGACGGCGAGGATATGGTGATGTCGGGCACGCGTTGCGCTTGCCCTGCCGTCGCGAGGTCCTCGGCAGACGTCATGTAGGCGTTGGTGGTCAGGGAGCCGGATGTGCGCAGCGCGTCGGGTGACGAGGAGAGTTCGTAGTCGGACAGGACTTCGCGCGAGGGCTTCGAGACTTGGTTCGTACGGACCTTGTATCTGGCGAAGGTCAGACGCGTGCGGAGGAGTTGTGCGCGCGACTTGGGTGCTGGTGCGCTTGTGGGTGTTTTGGGCGTTGACTTGGGTGCTGATTTCGGTGCGGAGACTGCGACGCCGTGTTCGCTTTGCTGAGATGCGCAGAGACCGTAGTCTAGAAATTCTGAGAAGGACTTTTGAGAGTCTGGGAAGGGTTGCGATTGTGGCTCAGGGGATGGTGGTGAGGGTGTGGGAGTTGCGCGTTCGGTCGGAGACCCAGGGTCAGCGAGGCCTACTGGGTTGTTGGACTGGACGGTTAGTGTTATATAGACATATTGGTGTGGGGGAATCGTACTGTATGACGTTGCACTGCGGTGCTGGTGAGTTGGGCTGCGGCGTCTAATTGGGCCGTATCGCGCTGTTGGAGCGTATCGCGCTCGTATGCGACCATCTTCGCGGCCGGCACCTTCTCTGCGTCGTCCACCTCGTCGATGCTCCGTTTTCTTCCGTGAGACAACGCGTCAATGCTAGTGAAGTTCTCCTTGTCTGTGAAGACCCGTGTAGTGTGGCTGGTAGCTTGAATTTGCTTCATAGGGCTTTGCGCTCGAGTGAGTTCAGACGACTCGAGACTCTTAGCTTTCGAGGGTGTGTTCATAGCTTTTGCAGTGAGATCACCTAGAACGCGACGCGAGGGAGTTCCAGGTAAGCTATGCTGAGTAGACATAGTCGTATATAGTATTTGTTGTTGTTTTGTTGTGATTGTGGTGAACTGTCTCAGGACGCGTGGGATGAGCAATGACGCGCGCCGAGGTTGTGGTTTCGAGCAGCGATCAACAACAATTTTGAGGATCCTCTTTCGAGAGTTCTTGAGATATGTAAGACCAGAGACGGTCTGAAGAAAGAACCAAAGCCCAATGTTGTGGTGGAAGAATAGTCGCGTCTTGGGGCTGGGAGACCATTGCAGGACCACTGACGCGATTGGGTGTCAGTCGCGTTCAGGGTCCCTTGGCTACCGGTACTGAGCCCCACCTCTCCTCAATCATCCTCGCTCGCGCTCTTATCGATACCACCCCTACTTGTCGATACAGTACTGTTCCACGTTGAAAGTGGGCAGGTTGTCGCTGCGTCCTGTTCCTTAACTTCATACGCCGTGGACGGCTGCAGCGAGTGTCTGACTTGTCGATAATGGATGATTCACGGCAGCGGCTCGAACATCACGCCGAGAGAAGTTGCAAGGTCGCACTGTGTGCACACAATGGCTGCTAATTCGCAATTGCAATGCCTGTTTCTCGCTCCCTGCTTCGGCCCCGTTCGCCGTGTCCTCAACAACTGGAGAGCCGCACAAGCGCAAATGGTGATGATCTTTGGGAACCTGGTCTATTTACGTCACCTGCGAGACCTCAAATTTGACATCCCTCACATGCCCACGTTATCTACTCGTTACACCATCATCAAAACTTGTAAACCTTGTGAGAGACACGATCGTACAGGACACATTCCTCGTTCTCAGACTGACTCCTCCGCGCGTCAGATTCCTTCACACACACAACAACGTCATCATGAAAGGTTTCTTGCAAAAGGCAAAGGCTGAATGGAAGGACTTCTCACAGCGAGACCCCCAATCAGGGGCAAGCCATCAACATCATCCACATGGACCGCCTGGTCAAGGCCCTCCTACAGGACATCACAACCAAGGCGGTATCGGCGGGCCCACACCCCTTGACATCTTGCGATATCGCTATCATCACGGCACCAACCTCGGTTCTGTCTATGTGATCGAAAAATGGCTTCAGCCGTCTCGATTCCCCGATAGGGCGGAAGGATCGAGCGAGCTTGCTGCAGTCAAAACATGGGTCGACAGAGAGGGTATAGACTGCACTAAGCAGAAGTTTGAACACCACTGGTCCACCATCGTGACAGATGCGGCGATCGGATGGTTGGTAAAAGAGGCAAAATGCACGACTATCCGCCTGCCCATTGGATATTATGACTTGCCCGGTTCTGACTTCACTCGTGGCACACCATTTGAACCCTACGCTCCAGTGTATAGTCAGGCATGGAACAGCATCCGCGCCCTCATTCAGCGCCTACGCGAGCGTTCCATTGGTGTTCTGCTTGATCTTCATGCACTGCCAGGTGGTGCGAACGCACAGGAACACTCTGGTACAAACAGTGGTCGCGCAGAGTTTTGGCATTCGGACTTCAACCGTGCTTTGGGCATACGTTGCGCTGAGTTTATTGCCTACGAAGCCAGAAATGGACTCGATATAGCTGGCATACAGCTTGTCAACGAGGCCGAGTGGGAATCTCATCGTATGTATGAGTGGTATGACCAGGCTGTCGCTGCTGTATCAGCTATCGACCCAAGTATCCCTGTCATTATCTCAGATGGCTGGAACCTCGACAAGGCAGTTGATTATTCTCTTCGGACGAACTCGGTATACGCTGACCATCCTAAAACTCCTGTCGTTGTTGATACACACTTCTACTGGGCATTCACAGATTCGGACAAACAGAAGTCGCCTCAGCAGATCATCCAAGAGGTTGGCACAAAACTAAGTCAGCTCGACGGCAAGGAGGGCTCAGTCATCGACCGTGGTGCAGTGCAGACTATCGTTGGGGAGTACTCATGCGTTTTTACCGAAGATTCTTGGGCTAAGAGCGACGGTGTGCCGAAGGAAGAGCTTGTCAAACAGTTCGGAAGAGCGCAGAGCCAACGGTATCAACAGCGCACTGGTGGGAGCTACTTCTGGACCTGGAAAATGGATTGGATGCCCGGTGGAGAATGGGGGTTTAAAGCACAAACTGACGCGAAAAACATTATGCCTCCTCAGCAAGCACGCCTGACTCCGGAAGATAAGGCTACACGCCTTGAAAGGGCGAGGTCAGAACAAGACACGCGTCAGCAACAAGCTTATCAGCAACACGTGAACCACTGGAAACAAGTCGACCCGAATGGGACGTATGAGCACGACAAATACAGACACGGTTGGCATGTAGGATACTCGGATGCTATCGCTTTCTTTGACGGCTGCGGCACGCATGGCGAGCGGATTGGCATGTTGGAATTGTGGGTGCTGAAGCGGCTGAGGGAGAGCGGATACAAGGGTGGCTTCACGTGGCTCTTTGAACAGGGACTTCGAAAAGGTATCAGTGACTTCTATGGCGCAGTCGATATTTGATAGTTCTCTGGTACCTCGTTTGGCCTATTTAGGTCGATCTCCGAGGCGACAGTACCCAAATTCCTAGACTGGAATGTGTGCGGAAATGACCTCACCTCATTCATCGCCAGCCATGATTGAACCCTCGAAAATCAACATTGGTATCATCATGGCAAGACGTTAGGATTGTGAATGTTGACTACTGCCTCTGACAGAGCCTGCACCTTAGATGGCTGCTCCCAGCTATGCCATCGATTCGCGAAACCGCGAACAACTGATGGTGATGGATGTCCCTCACTTACCTCAGGTAGCTACACTCAGTCCTGATAGCAAACGTCACTGCATCAGAATCAAAGCGCGCATCAAGATCCACGGTGAGCAAGAGCATCTAGGACCTGTACCGGAAACCAAACCACCGTTTCAAGCCTACTGCGAGACAGTGTCGTCCTCGAGGCCGCAAAGTCCCGATATATTCACAACACCTCCAACACATTCAGGGCCTTTTCAACCAGCGCAGCCGCTCAAGAAGCACACATACACTGCTCGAGTTACTACTCGCAGAGCCACAGTATCAAGCTTGGGGACCAGTTCTTCTAAGGTGATTTGCCCGGAACGAAATGCTGCACTTACTGCACCTCCCACTTCGACTGGAATTTGCGAGCAAGGTATCCCAACCTGCCAATTGCTATCGCATGGAGATACAACATCGGCAAATCTTCACCACACGGTATCACAGTCTATAACACCACGCGGCAGTCACTCAGGAGGCATTGCTGATCCAATGTCGCGTAACCGCACACCATCACTATCACAAGTTCAACAAGCAAACATTTCCCTAGGGCCGACAGCTCAAATCATCACCAGTCGAACGCCATTACGACAAAAGAGATATGGAAGAATGAACTGTCATCCTTTGCCACCACTGCCTCCGCCGCCGCCGCCAGACACAGCTCTCCGTGCGGCGAATGTCAAGCAAGCTGTGGGTAAAGAAACCATCAACTTCAGCCGAGGAGAAACTAGAAAGCAGTCGACACATCAACAGGGACAGGTGAACGTGCTGCATCAGTCTCACACTATCCCCAATGGTCCACTTCCAGCACTTCCTACCATCAATCACCACGACATGAGCCTTGTGAACGCTCCAGCTGGTCATGAACGACCGCAGTCTAAAGCATCTAGGCGCACAGTCACCTTTGCAGACGATGCAACCCAATCTTCGCGGAGTTCATCGCCTGATCACCACAGCCATGTCCATGATCGTACTTTAAGACAGAGCAAAAGCTTTTCCCTCGAACCTCAGATCCAATCCTCCTTACGTTTGTACCGATCACACGACAGCCTCCTGGCCACTAGCATCATCACCGAGGACGAAGCTGCTAGCAAAACGCACGCCTCTAGGAGGACAGCACCCAAAGACTTCGAACACAGATACGCATTCGGTCAACGCCCGGTATCACGCATAGCCCCTCCCTCAAGTCTAGGACATAGAAGTAACACAAACTACAACCCGCGCCTCAGCACCTCCAAAGCGCAGTATCGTGGCCTCGCCACTCTGCCTCGACCTCTGCCCTCCGCTCTACGCGTTATCGAGCCCCAGACAGGTCCCCGCCAACCTCCTTGGGGTTCACTCGATAATCTCGAAGAGCGGCGAGGGAGACGCGTTGACGCGCGAGAGCGACACCAAGTGAAGCAGTTCCGGGCCGCCACGCTGAGTGAGGAAATGACATTGGGATCAACAGATAGCTTTGGTAGGGAGAAGATGAAGAAGGAGGTTGAAGAGTATAAGGAGCAGGTTATGAATGTTTATCCGGATATGGCTTTTGACGGGAATGCGGGTAAGGGCGGACGGACTTGTTGTTGTGCTGTTATGTGATGGTAGATAGGCACCGGGGCGTGTAGGTGATTGGTAGCAGGGATTGGGACAGATAAGGTAACTCATATGATAACCCCCTGCATTTGATGTTGCTGCAACCGTTCCTCTCTTTTAAGAAGTGACTATCCTTCCGTTAAGTCCATCTAGAAATGGAGCATGATAGATCCTGGGTAAGGTGAGTGCGCGCGAAGCGGTTCAACCAGATGTCGTCTCGAGGATAAGCTGAGTGATGAGGGGCTCCGTATTCAGCAAAGATCGAGAGCTCATCAGATATTGCAGTAATGTGGAGTGTATGAGCTCTACGAGTAACGAGCACTGCACAAGGGACCAGTGATTCAGTGTCCCTGCCCAGGGAGTAAAGTCAAAGCCATGGAAGGAACAAGCCTTATCCGAATTGTTTGAGCATGTTGCTGTGAAGCCTAGTCTCTGCTTTAGCCAGGTTCATGATCCCGAAGTAGGGGCACGGCCAGAACGTTACACAGAGCTAGTAGCCAGCGCTTAAAGTCAAAGCGTGAGTGAGACGCCATATGCAGTTGAACAACGAGATTATCAGTTTCAATCAACCGTAGCAGAAAGCGACACGTACACTTTGCCAAGGGAGTTGCGCTTCGCTTGTGGCAGGCTTACGTCTGTCCTGAGCTTGACAGACAACTGACTGGTGCTAAATGCCTAATTTGCTGGACTCGATTTGACCAGCACTATATGTTGCTGACATAGATTTTCTAGCACCTTCGATTCACTCGCCTGCGAGGTCAAGTCAAATGAGAACGAGCAATCGAACCGCCCACGTTGCACCATGGCCACTCGGCGTAAGGTTGACAGCGCCACGGACCGCGCAGCAGCGAAGTCAAAAACATCGCTCTGGTGGGGCGACTCTGCGTCTCGATCCCCACTATTCACTGCACTCGAGCGAATGAAGCAATGCCGCGTACTCATGCAGCGTGCTGAGTCGAATCACATCGTGAACAACTTCTCGATTCGGCCCAACTGCGAGGCAGTGCTGCCAAGGGCTCTAGATCAACTTGTGCGCGACGAGTTGTTTTGGCGTGTCGAGTGGTTTGAGCACAACCACGCTGCTATGCGAGTGTCGACAGATGTCGCGCGAGTCTTTGGCAGTTCGAATGAAAAGGAGGGAAATGCAGCGAATGAAGCGCGCTGTTGGACAAAAGCTGGGGCGGCATGCTATGATTGGCTATGGTAAACGTATGGGGATGACGCTGCACGGGCGGGCCGCTTGCGCTAGAACAGGCGTGGACAAAAGTAAACACAGCGACGCCGAGGAAAGAGCAGCTCGCACCACAAAATCTATACCCATGCCTGACCCTGTTCTAAACACATTTCAACGCCTGAAGACATTGCCATTGCTTTTGATGGAGTTCTGACAGTTGGCATCGTTTGGTCCACCAACACCTGCGCGCTCTGACCAGCCGCTCTCTCTCCGCAGATCGCGAAGCTGCCAACGGACCTCCTCCACACTCGCACACGCCGCCCGCCGCCCTGAGTAATAGCATATCTACCCGGCTATACCGAGCTCCCCACACAACGCCCGCCGTATCGCTCGTCATTGTCCTGACGGGCGTGGTCTGTCATGAGCGGCCCTCCACCACCACCGCCCAAGCATGGCGAGAACCCCAAAACGACGGGAGGTACTCATGCACCCCCGGGAAGCGGCAGTGGGTTACCTCCGGGGAACTACGATATCTTCATCATACCGCCACACTCCTCAGGGGGTGGGTTCGTGTACCTTCCTAGTCTGCAGGTCCAGCGAAACAGCTTCATAGCAGGCATAGCTAGCACGCTTGCTAGTATTGCCGTGTGGAAGATCATCGAGCCACAAGTCAAGCAATACTGTCAGATGGTGACCCAGGGCGTTTCGTCAGGCGGTAATGGGGTGATACTCCTAGTGGTGCTTGTCGGTATTGCAGGCTGGGTCTTTGGTCAGACACAGATCGGCAAGTTCGGTGCTTTTGGATCAGGCGGCGGACCTCAAAATGGCACTGGTGCTGGTGCTGGTGCTGGCACATCGGGCGCTGGAGCTGGTTACCAGCGCACATCGCCGCCGCCGAATGGTGGTTTCCCTGGTGCTGGGGGTCCTCCACCACATGGTGCCCAAGGCGGATGGGGTGGTTATCAACAATATGGTGCGTCATCACCACCTCCAGACGACGCCGAGTCAACCTTTAAAGAAGAGCAGGCCAAAGCTGAGGAGGAGCGCAAGCGTGCTGAGGAGAAGCGCAAGCGCGCCGAGGAGGAGCAGAAGAAGAAGGCGGAGGCGAAGAGAAAGGAAGACGAGGCGAGACGCGCAAAAGAAGAGGCAGACCGCAAACGAGCTGAAGAAGAGCGCAAGCAGGCAGAGGCACAACGCAGACAAGCGGAGGACGCCAAACGGAAGCAAGAAGAGGAGACCAGGCGAAGGCAAGAGGAGGCACGGAGACTCGCGGAGGAAGCGAAGAAAATAGCAGACGAAGTGGCCAGAAAGGCTGCCTGGGAGGAGCTCAAGAAGGCCGAGGAAGCGAGGAAGAAGCGTGAAGAAGAGGAGAAGGCTAAAGAAGAAGCAGCGAAGCAAGCTCGAGCTAAGGCCGAGAAAGAGAAGTGGGAAAAGATGAGACAGCGTGAGCGAGAACAGCGCGAGCGCGAAGCCCGCGAGAGGCTCGCCAAAGAGAAAGCAAAGAAGCTGCAAGAGCAGCGCGAGAGAGAAGATGCCGAACGGGAGGCCCGTGAAGCTGCAGCGAGAGCTGCTATTGAGAAAGAGATCAGAGAGAAGTTGGAGGCTGAACAAAGGGCCAAGGCAGCCGAGGAGGCAGCGAAGAAGGCACAAGACGAAAAGGCCGCTGCCGAAGCTGCTGCTGCAAAGGAGAAGGCCGCTGCTGAAGCTGCTGCTCTGAAAGCCAAGGCAGATGCTGAAAGAGCCGAACGACTCAAGGCTGCACGAGAACGGGCCCAGCGCGACCGAGAAGCGCGGTTGAAAGCAGAAGCCGAGAAGATTAAAGCAGAAGCGGCTGCAGCTGCAGCTCCAGATCCCAGTATAGGCCGGAGATCCACAACATATGGCGGCATAGGTGGCGGCGAGCGTCTGGACCCGTATGCAGGCGCTCGAAGTTCTCCCGTACCTTCACCATCGGTTACCTCCACCCATTCTTCGCCAATCAAGGCTACCGTCTCCCCCAAGAAGAACTACGAACAGCCCAGCGCAAAGTCTTACTTTGGTACAGAAGCACGATCTAGTGCATCACGCTCGCACGTGTCTTCTGCATACTCCGAATCGTCTTACGCAGAGTCGATCTCTACCGCACAAACGTCGCCTCCGGCTTCGCAACGAGGACCCTACTCGACAGCTGACCCAAACAAAATCGTCATCAAAGCTGTCTATCTTTTCAACGACCTCTTCCCGAAGCCAGTGGCGCAGCTGGTGGCCAGTATTGGTAAAGTCACTGACGGGTTGATTCTGAGAATTCAATCCGAGGGTCTGTTCATCGACGATGATGTACGCGGCATACCGCAGCGCGAATGGGACGTGAAGGCTTGGACTCTGAAGCTTGTTGAGGTGGGTCATTTGTTCCATTTTGCGCCATGCCCTGCAATCACTCACTGACTCTTTCTCAGACTGGAACTCAACTATCCAAAAACCTTCAGATCCTCCGCGCGTCGATTCGCGATGGCGATGGAAAGAAGTACGTCTTCCTCATCGATGAGTCCGAGAGTTGGAAAGTCGCCCTTGGCCTACAAAAGCTGCGCAAGGGCAGCCAGGTCCGCAGCTTGCAGAACAGCCAGATGGCACCAAACGACGTGACTAGGTTGTTGAACACTATCCCCTCTCTCTCATGAGTAATCGATGCAGTAAGAGGGGCCAAAGAAGAAGCAGATCATGCTGAAAGATCTGAGTTCTGATGTTGTCGTAAACATAAAATGTTCTCAGTCCTCGGTTGGGGGGTGCATTCCTGGTGTGGATCAGTGCGACATTCCCTCGATGAAGCGAGCGAACAAGCGAGTTGATGAGATATACCCTCTTTTTCCGAACGCCTTATCTGCATCAGCATAGGTAGCGGAGTTTTGCATGGCAATTTGTTTTGAGTAGAGTCGAGTTTTGGCGTCGCGGTCGCACTTCATTCATAGTTGCCTGTCTGTAAATATTGATCGCAACACTTGTTCGGGACACCGTCCAAGCTCTCTCGTCTTTGCTCGCAATGGGCTCGTTCCACAGCTATGTGCACCTTATGAGCCAGCCTCTGCCACTATGACAAGTACGTCAGATCAACAGACAAGAGCCTCAGGCTGACAAGGTAAACGAGCGACTGGTTTTATTTCTTCTCATCCTCCTAATGCCAACATCTTCAAGTAAGCACATCTACGCAGACCTAATCCTCCTTCATAGCAGCAGCACCAACAACCGTCTTAGCAGCCGCAGACTCCAGCCGCACAAACCCTCCATGCTGCTTGACCCCCTCCTGCAGCTCCACCATCCTCTTCTGATCGCCCGTAGGATCCTGGCTATCAGCGTCCAGTCCCCACTGCAGGAACTCGTTTGTGTAGTTTGGCTCGAACGCGTCGTCCAGCACGCCCAGGCGCTTGCCATAGCGCGTGACCTTGTCCCAGTCGCGACGGACGTTCTGCAGGTCCGGGGAGAAGTAAGCGAAGCTGCGCTCGAAGATCTTGCGGTTGGTAGGGGAGTCGAGCGCGGACTTGAAGTCGGTGAGCTCCGTCCAGGCCTGGTCGGGGTGAGCAAGGACAAAGTCGGTGGCGCGCTTGCAGGCGCGCAGGAAGGCGCGGACTTTGTCCGGGTGCGCGGCCAGGAAGGCGTCGTTGCCAATGTACAGGATGCTGCAGAAGCAGCAGCAGCCCAGCTGCGCCAGCTCGTCGATGCGCAGCATGCGCACTTCGCTGCGCGCGCGGCCTTGCGACACGAGCCACTCCTCCAGCTCGACCATCTGCACGTTTTCGAGGCCGATGCCCGCGTCGATGTCGCCCGATATGATGCTCTTGGTCACGTTCATGCCGACGCGCACAGCGGTGTAATCCGCGGGGTCCATGCCGTAGTGGGCAGTCAGCTCGTCGAGCTGGATCTTGCCAAACTCGCCCACGTAGCCGATCTTCTTGCCGCGCAGGGTGGTGAAGTCCGAGGTAATTCCTGATGAGGTCAGGTAGACGACGCCGGTGAAGGGCTCGTTGAGCAACGAGCCAATGCTGGTTACAGGGAAGCCGCGAGCGGCGGCGGCGAGCGTGTGGATCATGGCTTTGAAACCGAGATCGACTTTGCCGGAGCCAATGATCTCGGTGACATCCTGGGGTGGGATTAGTATAGTGCGGATGGGAGGGAGGAGTGGGGAGGGAGGGCTAGCTACGCTGGGGTCGTTGGGCTCGAGGAGAGCGACTTTGATGCCTTCGTCTTTGAAGTAACCCTTGCTCTGGGCGAGGTAGAGGGGAGCGTGGTACGGAGTGGCGTGCCTGTAGCCATCAGCTTTGCTTCCCATCCAAAGCGTAATGTGCTAAACAGACCAGTTGGTCAGGAAGGTGATCTTATCAGTAGACATGATGGCTTGTTCACACGTAAGAAGCTACGAAAGTCAGTACGCCAGAGGCGCGGGGAAGGGGATCAAGAAGCAGCTAGTCCTTTCGCTGGAATTATCCAGATCAAGTTTAAACGGTATAATCTCAGAACAAGTCCGTCGCCAACCCGCCGTGTCTGTGACAAGAGGGTTGAAGTCTCGACACAGATAGGGCGGGTTGGAGACGAGGCTTGAACACCCGCCATGCATGCTTCAGATTCGAGAAAATACCTGTCGATGTCATGTCGACGTTGCTTGACCCTGATAATCCCGGAGGGCGAAGAGGAGGGGTGCGATACCCCGGCATGCTCCCTTCACGGCATCGTACCGGTGGGTGGTGTGGTTGATGGTAAGGCCGAGAAGTTGAAATCTGTCAGATGGTTGATGAAAGAAGGAACTCGTGTGAGAACACCAGAATCCTCACTTTATACTTCTGTCTTCCTCGTGATCGCCGGACTTTGCTACAACTCAACAAATCACTCATCTGCACGTCGGTGATGGTGGGGCAGTGAGGGGTACGAAGCACCAAGAGCGATAATTATGCAGCTTGACGTTCAGGTTCTTCAATCACTCCTCTTGTGATCGCTATGCAGACCGGGAGCCGCGTGCGGCGTATTGTGATTCGTTGTCCGTATTTTTCGAGTGGGACTTCGATATCTTGTAGCTCAGTTAACCGTCATTTGCCGGAGACTAGTCATCGAACGGGTTGCCTTATAAGGTTACAGGATAACGTGCTGGCTGAGCATTTAAGTTGTGCATTAGTGGAAGACGTCCAGTGGAATTCTCCATTAAAAGTAAGTCCTCTTTGCAGTGGCAGCAGAACGGGTCGTTGGTACTGCCCAATAATGAATATGCACGTCGTAGCTAGAAAGTACTCAGCTAACACACAAACCCTCGGTCTCCAACGGAAGACCTCAGCGTATTCCTATGTATATCATTGATGGAAAGGACTTGACGCATCCGCTGCGAAAGCCACCATACGTTCAGAGCTCCTCGACGACCTTGAGGTTCAGCATGCCAGCGAATGGAGTCGCCCTCTCACGAGGATGCTCGCTCAAAGCCCACAGAACGAGTTGCTCGAGGACCACCCGAGCAGTAGGTTCCGTAGGCATCCAGTGACCCGCGTCCTTCACAACGAGTACCTGGCTGCCCTTAACTAGGTACTCTTTTACGTTGTCAAGCGCCAGTCTCAGGTCAAATGCTGGATCACGCTGCCCAAGCACAAATGTCGTGGGTGCTTTGAGAGCACCCTTGGGAGCGGTGGTGGAAGCTCGATCGTCGCCTGATCGGAGCTCGAACAGCGCAACCGTGGTTTCAAGGGACTTTTCCCATCGCCCAACGAACAGACCCTCGCGGTAGATGCTGATCTTCTCCGACATCCCACGATCTTTTATCCTTCGTCGCACAGACTCGCCATACCGACCCGAAGGCTCACCAACTGGTTGGTCTACTAATTGAGGCAACGCGGGGCCAGTAGACATGCACATGGATTCCGCCGCTGCCTTCGTGTCAAGTCTTGTCAGGAGGTCTTCACCCTTCTCTTGTGGGCCATTTCCAAGGCAGTGCAAGACGCGCAGGAACCAGTAGTTTCCAAATGTGGTGAGAAAAACATCCATGGGCTTCGGTAAGTGGAAGCAGAAGATGTAGAAGGACCTCCTGTATTGCGAAATGACTGGTTTGAGCGCCTGAAGAGCGTTTTTAAGTAGGGCAGTGTTGGATGGATTGCGACTCCATGTGCGCAGCATTTGACGTGCTAGAGTCCACTGAGCAAAGGCGTTATGAGCAGTCGCATGAGGCTGTGGAGGTTAGTATAATGCTTCAAGTGCTTCCAGAGTCACTCACGATAAGTCCACTCGTCGTCACCCAGCGATCGGCTAGTTCGCCAGCCTCAGCCGCCAGCCTGGCGCAGATGAGCGCTCCCCAATCATGGCTAACGACAACACACTTCATCTCTTCCTGCAGAAACTGCTTCCTCGCGCCGATTATAAACTCAGCCATAGTTTCAAGCACCTCGTTGGGCCCATAGTTTGGCAGACTATCACTACCTCCATACCCAGGCAAATCGACAGCGATAAGAGTGTGCTCTTCCTGCAGAGCAGGAGCCTGCAGGATGTGCCGCCATAGCAGGTACGAGTCGGGGAAGCCATGCAGGAAGAAAGCGACATTGCGCGAGGGAGGAGCGTCAGCATTCGCATTGACGACGTAGTGAAGCTTGGTCCCGGCGGACGTTGTGAAGAAGGCGTGTCTGAAGCCTGGGAGCGGTTCGCGATCGAGGCTCCAGTATTTCTGCTGAGCTGAAGGCCGTCAGTAAACAAATACTCTTCTGCACGAGTTAAAATTACCAGCGGCTAGCTCCTGTTTCTCCTCATCCGTGTCTTTGGGCTGAAAAATGCCGTTCTTCAGCACAACGGTGACCCATGTAACCGCGAGGCTGAAAAGTCCAAAACCAAGCTTGAAACTGTACCAAGCCAAGCTCTCAAGCTTGCTGCCTGACTTCTTAGTCGTGAGTGCGGGCGAAGGAGGCATGTTCGGTGGTTGCTGTCATGCGCCGTGTTGTGTTGTCGTGAAGAAAGATTTCCCAAGCAGTCGTGCGGTGTGGGGTGCTCGTGACAGGGCAATCACGATGAGCAAGCACCACTTTGGGCGGCAGCCGTGCTCGTGAACCAGTCCTCATCGCGGCCTGACAAGATAGACATCAGGACTAGCAAAGATATGCCCTTGCATCCAAAGCTTGTGGAGTATTGCGCGTTAGAGGTAACGTGCAGTGGTGATCTTTGTAGTATGACGTTGTTGGCCATAGCTTCGAGCTGCAGCTTATTCCTCGGCCTATATTGAGCGTGGATTCAGCCAATATGCAAACATGTAGTACTAGGCCTACAATAGTGTAGATGGGTGTGTAGGTCTTATCTTCGTTACCTTGTGTCATGTTTACTTGAATTTGATTACTGCCCGGCGCAGCATCATTCATCGCCCAGAACCCTGTATCACTTCCATCTTATTGACACTTGAAGGACCCAGATGTGCCAGCAATAGACTTGGTTCAGCTCTTGAACGTACAGTCTCGCGCACCACTTGTCCATCCACGCCTCCCTGCTTCCGTCTTGCCAATGTAAGCCTCCGAGCCTCTAAAAGGCACGGATAGCCAGGCTCTCTCCACCTCCAATATTCACTACTCTCGTCGTCAAACCCTGAATCAACCATGACCACAGCCTCCACCTCTCACCGCCTCCCCCTCATCTTCTCCAGCACCCTCAACTCGGCCTGCCTCTCCAGCCTCAAACTCTCCAACTCCTTCAACACCCTCTCATTCTCCCTGAATACCCCTTCTCTCCTGCGCATCCTGCTCCTCACCTCCTCCAGTCTCCCCTCGACCGCGCCCCTCACCGCCCTCTCCAAGCCCTCTACATCACCCGGTCCCAGCCCCCGCTCCTCGACAAACCGCCTCGCAAAATCACTGATCACGTGCGCGCTCGGCCCAATCCCGCCAGTGTGATACCCGTTCTCGTGTGTCAGGAACAGGCCTGGGACGGGCGAGGCGTGGGTGCGCAGGTGCGAGGTGATGGGGACGGGCAGGTCGGAGGCGGAGATCATGGGTTGCTCGTCTGCTTTGCGTTTCGGGGATGGGTGTGGCGTGCCGTGTAGGATGGCGCGCATCAGGTCGTTTTCGAACGCTTCGTTGTACGGGACTGTGTGCGGCGAGTAGTCAATGACGGGCGAGGTGGGTGAAGAGGAAAGGCCGGGCGTGGGCAGGCGCGGGCGGCTGGACATGTCTGTGTTGGCCATTTTGGTGTTTGTGTGGGTAATGCGACGGCGACTTTGAGGCTTACCGCGCGTAACAAGGTGAGGTTTGAAGGTTGTGAGTGTTGCGACGAGCAGGTCGCGCGGTCGCAACGCTCGTGGTCGCCGCCGGCTCTTATCGATAACTTCAACGTGCGCTTCATCGTACCTTTCTCTTACCAACTTCGCCCTCTACACCGTTCCACAGCCAACACACATTCTCACTACACCATGGCCGACAAGCTCCGCGCCCAGCAACATCTCGAAGCGCTACAGGCGCGCTACATCGGTATCGGCTCCGCAGACACGAACAAGCACGAGTGGACCTCCAACATTGCACGCGACTCGCTCTCCTCGTATGTCGGCCACCCGCCACTGCTGCAGTACATGAGCATCGGGCTGGGTCAGCCGAGGGAGAAGACGAGGGTGCAGTTACTGGAGAGAATGATCAGGCCAGTTGGACCGCCGCCCGAGGTGAGTTGAGGGAAGTGCTGGATTCGAGGCAGTGGCTGACAGGGTGTAGAATCAGGATTGATTTTCGATGGACTGCTAAGAGAACTGCTTATCCAAAGGACGGAGCCTGCGGATAGTCATGATACCCACGAGCGGCTGACGCGGCGATGCACCAGCGAGGTAGAAGGGAAAGCGAGCGTGAAGCAAAGATCACTCAGACCACATAAGTTTACAATGTATGAGCAGCAAAAAAGAACGCTGAAAGACTAGACGAAGGCATTGCCGTAGTGTCGCAGCCGCACGTCAAGCAAAGATGCATGTGAGGCCGCGTCTACGGTTCATGTATAGCCATGCATACGCTCTAAAATCCCAATGCCCGTCCATGCAGGGCGACTTCAATCCACCTTTCCACCTCCAGCAGCCCACTTAATCACTCTCACTCCCACTCCCTGTCGGCCCATCATCCTCCTCTACGACATCCCCACCCATCATCATAGCCACCTCGCCCTTCCTCAGCACCTCCCTCAGCGCCGTGTTCCGCGGATCCACCAGCTCGATGGGCTTCAGCTTCGCCTTGTTCCGTATCCTAGGATCGCAGCCGGCATCGAGCAGAATCTCGACAATCGGGGTGCCGGCCGGCCAGTCGGGTTTGGCGAGCGAATTTGCGTAGCGCACGGCTTTATGGAGGGGCAGGTCGCCTTCGATGCGGTCGGTGAGCTCAATCTCGATGCCCTCCTGGTCGAGCAGGATGTCAAGGATATCGTCTGTAGTTGCCCGCATTAGCGATAATCCATTCCGTTGGGCGCCGACAGCGTCCATGGCAGTGTGGCTAGCCATGGCTGGGTCTTGAGATCACACATACAGCTCCCGTACGTAGCGGCGACGTGCAGACACCCGTTCCCCACGCCGTCTTTTGCCTCGTTCAGCACCTGCGCAACGTGCTCTGTTGGCTGCTTTCCGTATTTGGAGGCTGCGGCTGCGACGTCGGCGATCGTTTCTTCGAGCAGGTCGGTGTTGTTGCGGCGGCACGCTTCGAGGATCAGCTCGCGGGGCGACGCGCCCTGTGATTGTCAGTATACAGTCAGATCCACAAGACATGCAGCAAATACTGCTGGGTACACACATCTTCGTCCGCCATGGTGAGCTGTGTATGTTGGAGTTTGGTGGGGTAGGGCGGCGGTGACTCGAGCGCGTGTGGCTGAACGCGAGCACAACAGGGCGAGGAGATTGCGTGTGAAGGCGCGGCAATGGAGGACTGAGGCTGTGTACAAGCTGGCCAGCACTTGCGGTGAGACAGCCCCGAATGTTTCAGACGCACTTGCTCTCGCTGGCAGCAGCGCCCAAACTCCGCCGCCGCCGCCCCGCGCTCCCCCATGCGGCCTAGCCTCAGGGTCCACTGTAACTTTCTCATAGCCGTCGTCGTCACACCCACCCAGCGACCGAGCTGGTGCTTCAGCATTCCCGCCGCAGATTCACAATTCCACCATGTTGCTCTGTAAGCCCCCCCTTTCTCTCTCTCTTTTCCCATATGACCTACCTCGCCTCCTCCGTCTCCTTCTCAACCCCACCCGCCCTCTCCGCCCACTAACCACCCCCAGTCTGCCCAACCTGCAGCAACATGCTGCGCGTGAGCCGTGTCCCACCAGGCGATCCCACAATCGAGCAGCACGTGGGCCAGAACCGCTTCGAGTGCCTGACGTGCCCGTACCACTTCGTCATCAACAAGCGGTACTATGAGCGCAAGTACTTGAAGAAGAAGGAGGTGGAAGACATTTTGGGCGGCAAGGGGGCCTGGGATAATGTCGATAAGACGGAAGGTATGTTTGTATCTATTGTGTTGTTTTATTGCGGTTTGGTTTGGGCTGGAAATGTATTGGTGGCAGATTGGGGAGGCGGTTGGAGTGGCTTACGCTTGCGTGGATGGAAGCTGACAGTGACCAGTGCAATGTCCAAACGAAAAGTGCCGTAACGACCAGGCGTACTGGTATCAGCTTCAGATTCGCAGTGCCGACGAGCCCATGACGGCCTTCTACAAGTGCACCAAATGCGCAAAGGAGTGGCGCGAGTAGTCAGTGTTCGTGGTGGGGACGAGATTTGAGAGTATATATATCAGGAGTTTGAGGAGCAGCAATTGTTGCATTTGCGTTGGAAATACCCCGGTTGTCCTACTTCTACAATACCAGACCTACTTTTACTAGATCCGTATTCGAGTATGCGTCTATTATATCCCTATTCTGTCAAGCCGGGACAAAACTCCGTCTGCCTGCAAAAATTTATGTTGCCCAGCTCATCATCCGTAATGCAGCTCAGCCGGCTATTCCCTAATACCAGGCCCCTCGTGGCTGATCCCAAAGAGCGGTACCGGTGCTCCTTCTCCTGCACCATTGATCCCACCTTGGCCACCGCCTACATTCACATTGCCCTCTCCAACCGGCCTCGGACTACCCATTGCTGGCGTGTTACTCGGCCACGCCCATAACGCATCAAAGTCAATGTGTTCATCCAGCCCGCTCTCTTCGCTGTGCAGGCTCGGCACCCGTGTATTGTCCAGAGCACTCAGATCCAGCATCGTACTCAGACTCGGTGGCTTTGACGGTGAACTCAGCCCGGATGCACCAAGATTATACGCCTCTGAGCCGGGCGCACCAGCAGGCGGATCCTGCATGGGTGAAAGGTGCACAGAGAAGTCTGTCTGTGGCGGTGACAGCTGAGTGGGCAGCGAGTTCGAATGCGTAAGGTGAGGTGGCTGGAAGGCCGGTGGTGTTGCGTCGAGGGGTGCAGTCTGCATGCCGGGGTAGATGTGAATGGGTACTTGGTGTAGTCGAGATGTTGCGCTCAGGAGGTCTGTAGCGTTGGCTAATACTGCGCTGGCACCCTGTGTTTGTTGCTGGTTCGGCGGTGTGACGCCATATAGTTGCGTCGAGATGCTAGGAAGGTTGGTGTTGTCTGGTTGGCTTTGTTTACGCTGCATACGTTGCCGAGTTACGACGTCGCGGAAAGTACTGAGGATGTACACAAGGCGACTGGCCTGTTGATCACTCTCGCCGCAGTAATTCATAATCGTGATAGCGTTGAGGATGCAAGTATCTGCAGCATCAACCCGGTATAATCCAGCGAACTCGTTGGCGAGTATCACCAGCGTGGCCGCGAACAGAAAATAGATAACTGAAGGATTCCTTCGTGACAAGTAGCCTGCATCAAATGCATTCTGGACCAGAAGGATAGTGTGTGTCGAGGCAATGACGCACGCTTCGCTGAACTTCTCCATGCGTAGATATGGTCTTGGGCCTCTGACTCCAGGTTGCGATTGATTGACATGTCGTTGTGTTTCCAGGTTCAGGATGTACAAGAAGAATGGCCGTGTCAGTAGAATGATCGAATGGCAATAGAACAAGTTAACGTGCAGGATTGCAACGCCTTGGCTTGGTGAGGCGCTCGCCGCCTGTCTCCAGTGTAATATAGATGGAAGTGCGCGGGGCCATGATTTGCAGATATCAGCGATCTCTTGCGCAAGTCGGGTGCTAATCTTGCGCTGTTGATACACTTTGCGCAAGATGATACCAATCACCGAACAACTGCGCACAGCAGCCTCCAACGCACAAGGGCCTGTTTCGTTGAAACTCGGAGATGAATTGAGCAGATATGGCTGTTCGGGCGACCCTTCGAGGGGGTGAAGTGCATCTCCTGAGCAATCGTCTTCGGATATGGCGGTAGGCCGACCAAGCGAACAAGAAAGCAAGCGGTCCATAACGAAAATCGACCTCCAAAGGTTCTTGCGCTGTGTCTGCTCTTCTGGGCTGAATATCACCATCGTTTCTTCTCTGTGTAGACCAAGAGCGTGTGCAGAGCGGGCTGCCATGCCAAGCAGAGCGAAGGCCGTATTCCGTTTGGACTTGGCAAGCATGTAGACAGACATAAGCAACAAAGCCTGCACAGACCAAAAGTCCTGGTCTTCGAGGCCGTTCATGGGATCGTTCAAAGACTTAGCGTTCAGGTAGAACACCTCTGCTCTGTCAAGGTGCTCGCTACGAAGCTTGTCGATGATGAGCGCCTCCGGACTGCCTGAAAGCGGAGTGGCCATGGTCAGACCGATCGCGAAAACCATGTTTAAGAGGCACAGCCATGGCGGTTGCACCTGAAACGGGTCAGCATAGCAAGCCTCCATCTCTTCAAGAAAGCGATTGCGCTCAAACACTTGAAGCAGTCCGTGAGTGTTGATGAAGAAGGCATCAGCAAGTACACGAGCGGTTTGCGTGTCAGGAAGCAAATGCGTGTGCCTAAAGCCCGGAGGAAGGGAGTACTGCCCTTCGACTATCTTGTGTCGTCGGGGATCATTGGTGAAGGATGACGCTCCCGCGACTGTTTCGACCATCATACGCAACAACTGAAGGAACGACAAAGTTGCCGAGTCTCCTATATAAAGCACTCGGCCTGTTGGGTCTTGAAGCATCCGGCTTTGGCTGTATATAATAGCCTCCTCATCTGGACCACTACCTACGGTAGTACCACGCGATCGTGCTTGTAGATGTTCTCCGTTCGCGTTGCTTGTGGGCAATTGCTGAAATGCACCGACACCTTCGATGCTTGGTCTAGCTCCAGGCGATTTGTAAGGTGTGTCTTGCTTCAGCGGATTTGAACGACCCTCACTGTTCTTTGCGATCGGACGATTGGCAACCGAGGACCTTCTTCTGGATGGAGCCAGCGGTGAGGGGTGGTTGTTACCATTGCTAGGTGTCTTTGGACTCGAGTTGTCGTCTGCGTACGGGCTTTCGGCATCGCCATCCTGGACCGCTCGCCGTTTAGCTGGTGGGCCGCTATCGGCAGGAGATCCAGGTTCGCGGTCCGCGTATATGCAGCTGAAGTTCCGCTATCATTGTTAGCAGCAATCTTGACAACACATGACATCTGTAATGATGCGATGTTGTTTTGCGTCAAGCTGATGACATCCCATAATCCTAGGTGATAAAGAGTTGTGTCGACATGCTAAATTCCGGGAATGCACACAGTAGGGAGGATATATACCTTTTCACATGTGTTGCATGGGCAAAGGCCGTTGCACTTGTTGTAGTGTTAGCTGTGGATCCACTTTCAAGTAGCATCTGCCACGATGGTGGTTGCGCGTCTCAACAACATATTTGCTGTCAGGCGACAGTTTCATGAGCGCAATTGCGAATCACGATCCAATTGATGGATAAGCAATGGACAGATCATAAGAGAATGCACTCGTAAGGTGTAGCTGCTGTGCAGGAGTGGTAATGCGACTCGCCTTCTGCTTTCGCCTTTTGCAGCTCTCGCACGCCTGGGCCGTACGCTGCCGCTGTTCTACAAACAACCAGATCAGTATCCATTAAGTAATTACACCGCAGGTATGCAGACTAACCAGGAGGTACTTTTGGGCGCGTCATGGTCCGCGGCTATAGACATTACACGATCATCACGTGCAACGTCTGCTGCTGGGACGATGCTTCGGATGGGTGAAATGAGTGTCGGATGAGGGACGACGAATTGAGTTGGGCAGTAGGATTGCACAGAAATGGCCCGTACCTCGCCTGCCCCTCAGGGATGACGATCGAGGGGTGCTGCAGCCCTGCCCGAGCTTGCTGAGTCCGGCGAATCGTCGATGCCAGAAACAAACGCAGGTAGGCGTCTTTGTGGTCGTGAACCAGCATCCCGGGAAGCTCTGCTGCTGGGCTTTCATGCACGTGCCCACGAGCCTGCCGAGGTCGGGTAACTGACCCAGCACCACCTCATATCTTTACGGGCCAGCCTGACCGGACGCTTGTGTGCAGCCGTTGCACGCAGGTTGCGGCTAGCACCCGAAATCTTCGCCACGGGATGTAGGCTGATCATGCCGCTAAGTAGCAGTGCCGGAAAGCTCGCAACGGCCTCCCACACATCAAATCCAGTTCCGGCCCCGTTCTCTAAGCCTCAAGCTTTTGCTTCCTGGACTTGACTTTCCTGCTCTTGCACTTTGACTAGCTAACAACATGACACCTTATCTTGGATCTGAGTCCAATGGGACCAACGGAACTCCTGAACTCTACAGCCTTCTGAATGGTACAAAACTCGCTCTCGAGCAATTGCTAGCAAAGGCGAAGGACAATCTCCCACAAGAAGCCCTGCCTCACATCTCACGGATACATTTCTCGACAGCAAATACAGGTAGCCCGTATTTTCCCAGTCCGCTCAAACAGACAGAGGCTATCACGGCACTGAAGGCGGTGGAGGCAGGCGTAGCCTCTGCTATAGCTGATCTCAAGGATGGCCCCACAGCCCGCAGCATCGACGTTGACCTGGAAAGGGCTACAGCGTTTCTGTTCTCGACCTACTTGGCCACCGTCGGCGGTATGGATAAAGCTCACCCAAAGGTGAAGAAGCTCTTGAAAGGCGAGTCTTCATTGAAATCGTCTTTCCTACAATTCGCTGATGTCACCAGATACCGATCTTCTGCAGGCACAGTCTATTCAATACCGCAGATTATCAGCCAACCTCTACGAGACCAGGAACCCTGGCGAGTACTTCCATCTTCATGGCTCTTTGGAAGCTACGAAGGCCCTGAACATGGTTGGACTGGAGGGACATCGTCCTGACCTCACCGATTATCACGAATGCATCCAGGTTATCGAAGATCACGTCAAGCAATTCACACTCGACCAACTTGAGGAGATGAATGCGCAAATCAAGCAAGCAGGTGTTACCTGCCTGAAGTGGGACGACTTCAAGTCAACAGAGCACGGACAGGTCCTTCTGCAGCAGCCACCGTGGAAAGTCGAGACGCTGGAGACCAAGACGCCACCTACACCATTCCCTTTCGCATCTTCATCCGCACCGAAACCACAGATCCTTGCTGGAATCCGAGTGCTCGAACTTTGTAGAATCATTGCAGGTCCGGCAATGGGTCGTGGACTTGCTGAGTACGGAGCTGAAGTCATCAAAGTCACGGCACCTCATCTCTCGGATGTTCCTTTCTTTCAGGTCGACGCAAATATCGGCAAACATACCGCAGAGATGAATCTCAAAGACAAGGCAGACCGCGAGACATTCGAAAAGCTACTGTTATCCGCCGATGTTGTTCTGGATGGCTACCGACCTGGTAGCCTCAATCGTCTCGGCTACGGACCTGAGCAATTACAAGAACTTGCCAAAGAGCGGGGACGCGGCTTCGTGTATGTCGCCGAAAACTGTTTCGGGCACGTAGGGCCTTGGGCGCACAGGCCCGGCTGGCAACAGATTGCAGACTGCGTGTCTGGTGTTGCGTGGGCCCAAGGTCACGCCATGGGTCTGCAAGAACCTGTTGTGCCACCTTTCCCCATGAGCGACTACGGAACAGGATGCATGGGTACAATCGCAGCGCTTGTTGGACTCTACAGGCGAGCAAAGACCGGTGGCAGCTACATCGGTACCACTTCTCTCGTCCAGTACGACATCTACCTATTGCAGCTAGGTTTGTACGACGGCGAGATGATGGCAGAGCTACGCAAGGAGCACGACTCTCATTTCTTTGAGCTACGACACCACGACTCAGTGGATGAGGTTGGCAAGCGGGCCCTGAAGACAATGAGAAGAACCCACCCTGAATTGTTCGAGCCACGACACATGCAAGCATGCTTCAGCAAAGGCTTTGACGCGGAGGTCAGAACAATAAAGCCAGTCGTCGACATCGAAGGATACTGGAATGGTTTCTTGCGCAGTTCACGACCAAACGGCTATGACAAACCCACCTGGGACCACTGGGAAGTTGACGAAGACATGCTGAAGCCATGAAAGCCATAACTTTCCCTCCTTCAGGCCCTCGACTTATCACATATATCACGATACCATGACCACATAGCATTGAATCAAGATCCTCACCTCCTCTGAATATTAGTGTCACCAACGCAGCCAAAGCGTCAAACCTTGGCCCAAGTCTGCAGCAACGTGATACGAGTCAACCGCCCCACATTCCCCACAGTCTGGATCTCGAACCATCATCACGTCAAGTGCATCTTCCGATATCCTGCTTATCGAGCATGGCCATCCAAGTCCTCATCGTGACAACGCTTACCGGCGGTTCTCGCTTACAGCACCGCCTTCGGCAGGAGAAAGAGACCGGGACGAATCGCATCTCTCTGTAGCACCTGCTCGCGAGCCATCTGCCGCAGCGCACATAATCTTACGTTAGAAATAACACCTGAATACATGCTATACTGGAGGTACCACACGACCTGTACCTTGGCTTATGCAAGTGTGGCCCTGCTGCAGCTGTGGTAGGATGAAGCGCTGTTCTGATGCTTGTGTCGCTCACCGTGCTCATAGTGCGTTTTCTTTACCGGCGCTAGCGGATAAGGCACGGCCGCAGTTGTCGTGCAAGGGAACTTTGCCAAGTGCGCAGGAGGATTCGCAGTCGGATCCCCAAGACGCTGCTGTGTGAAATAGAGATGCGTGGATGCTTGTCGTTTTTTAAAAGGTGGATTGGTTGATGTAGTCCTGCTACAAGATGTACATGAAAGAACGCCAATCTATCCGTTCCAAGCCAGCCATGCCCACCTATAATGTCTATGCCTAGGGTGTACCGAACGCCGAGATAAGAAAAAACCCCGCGCTACCACGAGTGCATGCTGCTCATGTCGTACACAGGGTTTCCAAATTGGTCCAAGTCAATGACGGCAAAGTCCATAAGGGTAACTTCAGCGTTGTGAGATGCAACGGGCATGTTGCTTGTAGCTGGGAAGTAAGCGTTGGAGGTAGATAGTGAAGCATCGAATGTGTCGATTTGGTTGCCGTAAAAGCAGAAAGGATCAAGATCGAAATCAGGAATGGTGGCCGTAACAGGCATGATCGCTGTCGTTGGGATAGGCTGTGTTTGTATGCGTTGCATTGACTGAGTGTGACCATAACTGACTTGGTTAGAATTCGATACGGATGGCCCAGCAAGCGTCACTCCCAGGCTGGCAAGAGTGTCCAAGTCTGCTGGTCGAGCGATTTCAGTGTGGGCTCTTGGCAACATGGCCTGCGGCATAGAATCAGCGTGCCATTGCGCCATTGTGAGGCCGGCCTTGAAGTGTAAGGCAATATGCGTGGCTCTGGCATCCCAGGTAGGAAGAATTTCCCGACAGAATCCACAGGTCCAGCTCATGTTGTCGACCATTCCTGGACCATCCTTGCGCCATGTGTCTCGTACCAACTCAGACAACGGCTGCTCACATTTGTGAAAGTTCCTTGCGTGCTGATTGAGGTGGTCTGGCCTTCCGAATGTCCGCTCATGCTCAGCCTTGCACAAGCATTCTCCGATACGGTGGAAGGACAGGAAGTGGTTGTCATCTGGATTCTGAAGTTCACAGAATGCACAAATGGACATGGAAGAAGAAGGAAGTTGAACCCTTGGTCCGTGAGCTAGGCACGTCCACTGGTGTTTGGGATGATGCTGCGTTTCCTCGTGGCGGCGCCATGATTTTGCTGTCAGCGAGGTCCTGCAAAACGTACACTGCCAGTTGTCTCCTTCACCAGATGAGTAGTCTGATATCGAAGCAGAAGGAGAAAGTCGTGGTGGAGACAAAAACCCTTCGATGGGCGAGGCTCCGTTGCTGCGGCTGTAGTCTTTCTTCTTGCCCTTCCTCGAAGCTTGGTGTGGAGCCTGGCCACGTGTATCGCCAGGGTATCCTCCGTTGTCTTCTTGCGACTTGAGCTGTCTTTGGCGCATGTTTGTAAACCATGTTGTAACCTGCTTTATGGTAATACTGCACGCCTCTGCTAGTGCCTGCTTTGTCTCCGCGTTTGGGTAAGGATGATGGCGATTTGTGCTGAGCCAGGCATTGAGCTGTTTTACGGCCTGTGAAGGAAGCTTGCTAGCAGACTTTCTTGCGTGCGAACGTCTGACATCTGATGGAGATGCTGGCGATACAGGGTCTGGCGAAGAAGGATACGAGCCAGCCGTGCAGACTGAGAGTCGCGGCGTGCTAGGCGCAGAAGTGTATTCTTCTTTCTTGATCACGTTATCACCCCCAATGTGCAATCCGGTTGGTACATCGAGTCCAGGAGTAACAGATCGTGATTTTGACTCCTGTGCGGTGCTGCATTGTGCGACGTCACGTGCTTCTAGCTGAAAGTTGACCATGAGTATAACACACAAACGACTTAAATGATCCACACTCACCAAGAAACCAAGCTTTGCGTCTCCATGGAGGCCAGAGCCATAGCCCGAGTCGACAGAGCAGGTGCTGAGGTGCCGATGAGCCCTCTTCGCTGTACTGTTGTTTGGCGACAGCATCGTGCTGGAGCAGGGTTGAGGTATTGATAGACCGAATGTTGATACTGCAATGCTAAACTTTGTTGAGTACGAATGCTACAATGCAGCGCACCCTTCGGGGAACCTCCATAGTGACATATACTCAGCGATTGTGTCCGTTACGCGCCGCAACGCGACCCACAAGGGCAGCGGAAGTGTGGCTGTTCCCGCAGGCACAATGACTGCCCATGTTCACAACTGTGGCTAGTGTCAGTCATTGGTCCGTAGCTGCAAAGAAGCGGTCAATTCAAACTGCAGTTCCTGAGCTGCGCCTCAGGCCAGCACCCATGCGCATTGGGCGCGGCGTCGTGGGGTCCAACACTATACCCAGTACGGCACACTTGTGGCTTATTCCTAGCGAATCGACATCATGAGTTGCGGTGAGCGAGGCAGTGCTCATTGCGGCGCACTGGTCATGCGTTCTGGCGGTGTTTGCATGGTTTTTGCGAGTCGCGAATGCATGAATAGGTGCGTTCTGGAATCGAGATACACGGGAGGAGTGCATTGGCTCCTTCGGCCGCCGACGTCATGTTGTATGGACGTTCAGGTATTGAGAAAGGTGCATCGCGCACAACTACCGCGCAGAGACGTCATGAGCGGATAATTTGCGGAGTTGAAAGATCTGGATCGCGCAGCAGAAACGTCAGAGGCCGAAGAGTGCGCGCAGCGCAACAAACTGGGAAAACACTTAGGGCCCTGAGAGGTATGCTGGAAGAAACGAAGGCTCAGGTACAAGAGCTTCAGGGTGACGAGAAGTGGGGCCGACCGGGCTCCGAACATCAGCGATCAACATCCTAGTACTAATAGCGTACTCCCAGAATCGCATGTTTGACAAGTCGTACCAGAATTTAAAGTCATGGGTATCATTTCTTCTTCATCTTTCGAGCCATGAAGCAGGCTGACTCTGTCTCAAGTGCGCTCAGTAGATACGCACTCGAGATCAACGCACGCTCTTGCGATTACTGCATCTCCACCTCTATCTTTCCTCTTGTTTCTTCGCTTCTACTCCTACTCCTACTCCTATTCCTCTGCCTCTCATGCTGTGAATTTGCATCAGTGCTCGGTCGAGGCGATCGTCTGCTCGAGTCTATACTGGGTCGGGGGCTGATGCTGCCAATGCCCAACCTCCCAATGCCAGCCACAAGACCCTGCCTTAGGTCCTGCCCTAGTGCTGCCGCAGCATCGAACGGCGTTGGTGAGGTAGCAGAAATGCTACTTGAGCGCTCCCCAACCGCATGCGTGGGTGGTAGATCAGCAGTCGTACCTGCGCCTGTTGCGTGGTCTGCTGTCTCAGTGCCAGTGACAATTGACTCGTTCCGTAGCGGTGTATTTGCACCGCTCCGGCCATTCGATATGTTGCTAGCCTGAGGCGTAAGACTTGGTGGTGCTTGAGGGCCGAACAAGTTCATCTCATCATCTGTACGTCCGAAGCACTCGGCCCACCATCTAGCCTCACCTTTGCGAGGGAAGATCATGCGTTCTTTCCCCCGAACCGAGTCGTCAATTTCAGAGTCGTACTTTGGGTTGAGGAATTCCTGCTTTCGGCAAAGGAAATAGTCCCACACGCTTCTTGTCCGCTCCTTCGCCCTAGCCTCCATACGTTCCTTCTCATTGTCAAAGAGGAACGTGCCGTATTGGCAAGAGTAGAGGTGATACAGTAGTCGTCGTAGAAACCGCTCACTGAATTCGAACCGTGTGGGATGTTGGTATTGAAGCTGATATACGCAATCGAGAAACTGGTGGAACACCGGTGACAACTCGTTGACCTTCGTAATACGATGCTCTTCAGCAGCGCCAATCTTGCTGGAGGGTTTTGTTGGCGCAGCGTCTGATACGTCCCCAACGTTTTCCGTACTGTTCGTTTCCGGCAACTGGTTGAGTGACTCGTTCGACTCATTTTGACGATTAAAGAAACCTTTTGCGCCTCGAAGAGCATTCTCGAAGGCATTGCCACCACCTTGGCCGTCGGTTTTGCGTTCTATCCGTTCATTCTCGATTGTGAACCACTTCTCGTGGCTTAGAAATCCACTCCGATGTCTGAACATATGACCGTATGACAGCCAGTCTTTCTCAACGAGAACGATGAAACCTTCCATAGTTCGGTAGTAGGGATCTAGCAAAATCTGACTGAGCGCGCTGAGCTGGCTAGTCCGGTCCCAACCATCTGAGCAGTGGATTAAAGCATGGGAATGCATGATGCCCACTCGACGAGCGATCAAGGCGACGCCATCCAAGATGTTCGCGGTGTGCTTGACCCAACCACTCTTTGCCAGTGACTGTTGGTTCGGTGGAAAAGATGTCAAATCCGACTCCTTCAGTGCATCAATCACTGTGTTCAAAGACTTTCGCATTACGTGAATGTTGTCAATCCCGAGGTATGCTTTTTCGGCCCCTGGATAGTGATCCATCTTTTCTGATCCCAGTCCCACAGCCTGCATTGCGTATGCGTTCACGGTTGGCCTGGCATCGACAATAAGGTTTCGTTGCTGCGCGCCATAAACTTTTGGTCCATTCTCGTCAGACTCGGTCGAACCACTTAGATCATCGGCGATCGTCCTTCCGGAGGTTGCAGCCTCAGAGTCCGCGACACCCACGAAGGAGCTATCAGCGCTGGTACCGTTCTCAATTGTCAGGTCTGCAGTGGAACCAGCAGCGCCCGAGGTTTGCGCAGGGTTCCAGCCACGGTTCGTAGCCCATATAGCTGCCACAAGTCTCTCGTCTTGAGGATTGCGATTTCCTGTTATCCCGGGTGTAGGTTGGGAGCTTCGGGTTATAGAACAGTTATTGAGTGGATGGCGGTAGACGAGTGCGGGTATGCGCTGTCTCGAACGGTATGCGCCGGCGTATCGGAGAACACTGTCTGATACTTTCGAGGGAACCGCAATGAGAGCAGGGTATGTCTTTGAGTACTGTGCTTTGTCAGAACGCTTCTCCCGCACGCCCTGCCGCCACTGAGCCTGCTCACTTTATATTCAATATTGATCTCAGATATCCGCCAGCCCTTCTCCGTATCCTTGGGACTGATACCCAGGCGCTTGAACTCTCGACGTGCATCGTATATGTCCCAACTATTGAACTGGTCTTCTGGAGGCTTTGGCTGATAGCTGAAGGCCAACAGTTTATCAAGACGACCTAACTTGCACGATAGCGCACGTATACTGTCGTATACATCGCGAGCTTTCTTCTCATCTGGAAAGAAGAACGCGAAGAAAGTGAAGTCACGGCAGCGTATGCGGATAGACGGCTGCTGGCGCATGACAGGTGGACATGACTTGAGGCAACAGTAGTTGATCATAGGATATGTAATCCATACTTCTTTCTGTCGCGGCGGCTTTGCGTCTGGGGGAGCGTGTGCGGGTTTGCTCGGAAGGTAGCTAAAGACGATGTGGTGGGGCATCAGGTGGAGGGTGCCGTCGAAGCGCGTGCCTCTGCGCAAGAGGTAGACATCTTCTACCTGGTTCTCATTAGCCAACTACAAGTACTGTGTACACATATCCCCGCTGACTTTGCTGACGCGTATCCTTTCCATGGCTGACGGGCTCGCGTGCTGTAGTCGTCCGAGCGCCTGCTTGCAAGGTGGGGTCTAAAGCAAGCTCTGAGCAACTTGGAGCGCCGGTCTGGAAGGTATTACAAGATTACGGAGTCGGTATGGGAAGCGAAAGGATATAACGCGCAAGAGTCTCCGGCGAAGTTATGTGAAAATCGTCATGTTTGGGGTTTGTGGGGAGCATCTGCAAATGCCAGGCGTTCAAGCGCACGCAGGGTAGACATGGCTTGGCATCGACAACATAACGTCACAAGGCCGCAAACATGTGCTATTTTCGGCAACAATGCATTCAACATAGCAGGAAATTCTGATATTGACGAGCATTCTATCTCACTATAATTCTGATACTGACAAACATTATATCTCACTATCACGGCGCACGACTCAAGCTTCACAGGACCGGTATGGCAGAAGTAGAAATTATGTTTAAAGTGATTGTACTGATAGGCACTTACCTGGAGTCTTGAAGATATGAATATAGATGGAGATGAACCGTTGCTGGCCAGCTCACGGAACAAGCTACGCTTTGAGAGTTAGATTGTGAGTATTGCTTGTATCAAAGAGACCCGAAGACCTAAATCGTAGGTGTTGCTACATATAAACTAAATCTCGCGTAGCATTTACGCTGGGGGAGGAGGGGGAGGAGGCGCATCGCCAGGCGGAGGGGGAGGAGGGATGTCGCTTGGAGGCGGGGGAGGAGCTGAACCCGGAGGCGGAGGAGGCGGGGGAGGGCTTCCTGCTGTTCCATAGTTCTGGAAAAGAGGGCCCAAGCCAGGAGGAGGACCAGCAGCAGCTGCGGGCGCTCCATAGCCAGGAGCACCGTAACCCGGAGCACCGTAACCAGTGGCAGCATTCTGGTCATAACCAGCGCCATAGCTTCCGTAGCCATATGAAGCTCCAGCAGCTGGCGCGGCAGCGGCCCATGGCGCAGCGCCGCTGTTGCCGTAGCCGCCACTCGGGTCGTAAGAGCCACCAGCTCCAGCGCCACCAGCTCCAGCCCAGGGCGGGGGAGCAGCTGAGCTGCTGTCGGCGCGGTCGCCGCGGCTGTCGCTGCGTGCCCATGGGGCAGCGCCACCAGTCGGGCCACGCTCCCATGGCTTGGCTCCGCCACCTCCGTACGCATCGCCGCCAGCGCCGCCGCCGTTGTATTCGATGGCGCCTCGAGGCTGACCACCGCCGCCACCCATCTCTGACAGAAAAGCGTCCAGCTCGTTCTCGGGAGCACCTCCAATGCGGCCTTGACCCTGAGGAGGACGGTCGCCGAAACGGTTGTCGTTGCGCCATGGCTGTCCGACCTTGCGATCTGGGCAATCACGAGCCATATGACCAGCTTGACCGCAGACACGGCAGATGATGCTGGCTGTGAAGTTCTGCTTCTGAGGGCAGTCGTACTTGCGATGACCAATTTCACCACAGTTCTGGCAAGCTTGGTTCTCGTCATCGCGGAGGGTACCGTTAAGGGCAGCAAGCTCACGGAGCTGATTACGCTTGAGTTCGTTCTGGCCTTCAGGAATGGAGGCAGCCTGTGACCTGTCAAAATGTGTCGCTCGAGGGGTTGCAGAATAACTTACAGTCTCGATAACGTTGTGGATAAGCTTCTTGGCTTTGTTCACCTTCTCCTCCGTGTCCGCCATAATCAGACAGTGCAGGTCCTCCTCCTGGTTGCTAGTGTGGGCGGCGTCAGATCGTCCTTTACCCTCCTTAACGGAGCCCTTGCCACGAATCGCGATCTTCGCGCCGGACTCGGATTCCATCTTCTTTAGGGTGTTTCCACGAGGTCCAATAAGTAAACCAACTGTTAGTGCAAAAAGCTGTGGTTAGTGTATGATCAAAAATTTGTATGAGCAAAGGGTTGGTAGGGTTAGTGACAGAGCTGTACTGCAGGCTTGACTGGATGCGCATAAGCACCAAGAAGTCTGAGCACGCTGGTCAAGACAAAGGCTAGGGTGTTGGGGGACTGGGGAAGGAGAGTTAGAGGGGTTAGTTTCGTACTGAAGTTAATCTCCGGATAGTCATTGACTGGAACATAGACCTTCTCCTGTGTCTTAGTGGGCCTCCTGTAATCGGCGGGCGGGTGGTAGTTAGGCAGCGTCTTCATGGCTTTCTCGACGAGTTTGTGGCGTTCGTCTTCGAGGCGCTTGCGGTAACGGAATTCGCGCGTGTTCACACGGCGACCAAAGTTGTCGTACTGTGGAGGCGGCGAAGGAGACCTGTTGCTGTTAGTACATGTAAGGCTGTAGATTGGAGATGTCGATACGTACCTGTCACCGTCTGATGGGACGACGTCGTTGATCTTCAGTTTCTGCGTGATCTCCTCGATGCGCAGATGCAGGGTATAGGCGTCAAGCTGCTCCGTAGTCATGGCCGAGTAGATGGCTGTAGGCAAACCCATCAGACCAGCAGCCTTGTTCTCGCTGGCATCTCCCCATCGGTTGCGCTTCTTGCGCTGCCTTGGGCCGTCGGGAGCTGTAAGACGATTGTGAGCATGGATCTATGAGTAAACTTGGGATGGACATACCTCGCTCGGGGCTGCGCCCACGCTTCAGCTCAGACAAACCTTCGGCCGGCGCAGAAGGGTTGTAGCCTCCTGCATCATCGTCACCGCCGCCAAATCGTCGGCGGTTACCGAGTGGTATATTGTTCGAGCCGGTGATGCCTTGATTGCGCCACGACATGTTTGCTGAAAGGTGTTCGAGGATCGATGGGGCGTCGCGCGAAAGTGTGCGGCGGCGCGGCAAAAGTAAACTTGCCTGGGTGAGCTTTGCCCTAGCTCTAAAACGGTAGTCACGTGCCAGCACAGCCATAGCCTTCAACAGGCAGCAAAGTCACTTTGATATAAGACTTAAGATACGCACACATAAACGTGTGTGTATCTTGTTTTAGGCTACCGCACCTCTTTAGCAAGGGGATCCATAATCTAGTGCGATGACCATCAGATTCTTAGCCTACTGATGGCGGTGATGCCTTCCACACGCTCAACACATTCTCTCGGCTTCTCTTGAAGCCTCCTTGTTAATGGTGAGGCTGCTGTTTAGCGATTGCTAGGACTTTCCCTACGCTTCAAACCGACTCGATAAGCATGAAGCAGAGCATCTTAAGAGCGGCAGCCGGATTCTAGACACGATGTCTTGCTATTGTTTAGAACTGTAAGCAACGGGGTCACGCCCGCACCCCCGGTGTTCAAGTTGTGTGGAAATACGCTCTGCGCTGTTGCGGCACAATTTCTAAGCAAGCTCCGAGTTCGTCATAGCCGATCGCCACAACCCCACTTCATCTCAGTACAAAGCATACGAATGCCCTTAGACGATAGATACCACACAAAGATACACGACTTCAACGTTCTAGATCATAATGTCGCAAGCATCAGACATTGTTCTCTACACCACGCAGACACCTAATGGTATCAAGATCTCGATCACGCTAGAGGAGCTTGGGTGAGTGTTTCATACCTACCGTTCGTTTCACTGGCCAATAATGTTCAAAGCCTCCCCTACAAGGTCGAGAAGATCGACATCACCAAAAACACGCAGAAGGAGGACTGGTTCCTTGCGATCAACCCCAATGGCCGTATTCCAGCATTGACCGACAAGTTCAGCGATGGTCAGACCATCAATTTGTTCGAGTCTGGAAGCATCATGCAGTACCTAGTCGAGCGCTACGATACCGACAACAAGATTTCGTACCCCAAGGGTAGCCGTGAATGGTATGAGACGAACAATTGGCTATTCTTCCAGAACGCTGGGCTGGGGCCTATGCAAGGTCAAGCTAGTAAGTGCCTTTCCTCTTCTGAAGCGTCCCCGAGTGGTGTCCATTGCAAAGCCGGCATTTTTGTAGTGGAAATTTCAAGAGTAGGTTGGTTACGAGCTCTTCGACACCCTTGAATTCTAGTATTGACATATGATCATTGTCTGGATCGGTACACTGCAACAGAATCCGTGGTGGCTTGCATTAGGCGGGTCGTAGGCTTGGGCACAATCCACAATTGAGGCACTATGGGATCAATTCCGCGGTCGTGATTTCGCGTTGCTAGGAGACATGGTACTGATCGAGATCCAGACCACTTCAACCGTTACGCCCCGGAGCGCATCGAGTACGGAGTAAATCGATATGTGAACGAGACTCGCCGCCTGTACTCCGTGCTCGACACGCATCTTGGATCTGACAAGCGACCATACCTGGTCGGCGACAAATGTACTATCGCCGGTATGTATCACAATTTGTTTCTAGCTGGCTGCTCCCTCGATACTTAATCTCGTTTGGCTCCTTCGTTGCTTATCACATGACGTAACACTAACGCTTCCCAAGACATCGCACACTGGGGCTGGGTCGCATCAGCAGGCTGGGCTGGCGTCGAGATCGATGACTTCCCAAATCTCAAGGCATGGGAGGAGCGCATGGCGGAGCGCTCCGCCGTCGAGAAGGGACGCCACGTACCTGATCCACACAAGATCAAGGAGCTGCTCAAGGACAAGGCCAAGATGGAGCAGCAAGCTGCAGAGGCTCGCAAGTGGGTACAGGCTGGCATGAAGGCAGATGCTGAGAAGTCTGGCAAGTAAGTACTCTGTTTCAGGATCTGATCATCTCGATGTGGTGGTCAATTTGTGACCGGGGCTTGTCTTCGGATGGCAGAAATTCGCGAGAGCGGTGATAGGAGGCTGCACTTAGTGGGGATGCTTGTGCACGATGGTTAAGGACATGACGATTAAATACGCTTGATGATGGAGTCCCAGTCTTAGCTGACCAAATGTACCACCAGACTATAGTGCAGACCTAGTTCGGCGACGTTTAAGCGGTGTTGTATCACTGATCAATGAGAGACTGCGTAACATGCAATCTTTGCAATTTCTGTTCGCAACGCTGAACCTGCTCGAGTGACAGCGACGAGTGCGTCATGCATGAGCAAATAAGGTCCAAGTCAATTTCCAAGTCAAGGTGCATAACCCTCATGTCGCCCAAGGTCAACTACACATTGCGAGAGCTTGTTTCCAAGGCCCGATCCGACTGTCCGGTGTAGTTTGAACTCCTTCCTGTGCTACCAGAAGGTCGCGAAACACATGCTCAGCTAGGTGTAGGCGGTACCTCTTCCGTCGAGATGCGCCTGCTATCCCGTGTATCTGAGACGTTTGAGAAACATCGAGTGACCGAGTGAGACTGTACAACCAATAAGACTAGTTGGAGATTGGCCGCAGCCGCAGTGCTTTACCCTGTCAGATTCGCTCTTGTAGACAATGTGGTAAACCTTGGAGCACATCACCGGTCTCTGTGGCGTGCGGCTGTCCCGGTATTTCCGACCCGAGTCTGAGTCGGTGTCCTACACGATAAAACAGTATTCTAGAGGGATTGAAGATGATCGCCAGTGGCTGCTTGAACATTTATTGCATCTATCGAACTATCATGCGCTTGATGGACTCGCAGCCTGCGACTATTGTTCTTTGATGCGTTGCCAGCACTGGTCCTATCCGCCTTCAGGCCTTCGTAGAGCCCCCTCATCAAGTTCTGCGTTTTCTAGAGTATCGCATGAGTCTTAATAGTTGTATTATATACACCCTCACTGCACCTATGTATGCGACGAAAACTGGAGTGCATGACCTTGGCTAATCAACTGTAGCGTATCCCGTTGCCATTGCGACATCTCGCGCCGTCCAGACTTTATTCAATTCGATGGCTTGAAGCAGGATTCACAGGATTCAAGATCTCGAGCACAGAAGTGGACCAGGGTCGTAGCAGTAAGAATAAACTTAGACCAATGACATCTCACACGGTGGGCGAGTACATGGCTTTCCACACACCATGCAGGGTTTAACAGATGCTGTAAGGTGTGCTTGGACAACCCTGTCGACCACGAGTGCGATCTAGGATGTATCCGCTGTACCGAATCGACCTGTTAGGTATACTTACTGTAAGTCATCCCAGAGCAGTCTGGCGTAATAGTTACTGCGGCGACAACACGTGGATTCCTGCCTCTTGCTTCGACTGCTGCAGCACCAGTCACACGCACGTTGCCATGGCGTTACTGCATTCGTGGGTCGCCAGGCACCAGACACGAATACCAGCGCAATTTCGCTGTCACCGAGATCTGAGTACGCGCTGCAAGTTCTCGGGTGGGCCAGCGAATTGGTTGGTGTAGCCTACATTGCATCATGACAGCTGCACGCACAGATTAGTGGTAGAGCGACGCAGCCCCACTGTATAGCGAAGAGGATGGTGGTGAGCCGGTTGAGAGAGCCACACCCTAGCGTTTGTGGGGAATGATAGATCAGCGGTGGGGAGCTTTTGCACGCTACTGTTATACCAAAGGCTAACTAAATATGGGTAATGCCCCGGGCTCGCGTATCTCAATGGGGAGTGTTCCCCTAGAGCCGTGCGATGACACAGACCGACCTTGGATGCCGCAAGCTTGCCGCTCTGCCTTTTTCAAGGGAGGCCAGGGGGTCGACCAATCCAAGAGCTCCGGGCCGCATCTCCTGCATGCATGTGAGTCGCGTCGGTGCTGCGAGCAGAATCGTAGTCGGCATTTACGCAAACTGCGCATGCCCTCGTGCTGAGGCGTGCAGGTGTGTAACACATCGACGTGCTCGTGGCTTGCAGAATTGTACAGCAGCTTCAGCCTCGCCCCTCCAGGTCCACATACTGACTGTTCCAGGTGTGAAGATGTCAAAGCACGATTCCGTTGACGGCCTGCCGGGGCAGTCAAGGCCCATTTAATTGCATATATGCGATGTTTTAAGATTCTGTTAATGAGGTGCAATTCGAACATGAAAAAGTGGCGCACCGATCAAAGCATGGAAAGCAGGATGCGTGTCCCTGCTACGGGACGTTTCACTTGGGTCCTGCCAGTATGCCGCCCTCCTGCGGCTCAAGCCTAAGGGGCGGGCCTTACATGCCGTACAGAAGATTCAAGGACATGGATGTATGCTTCCCGTTGCCAGTGATCAGGTCACAGGTTGGCACAGATGGGAATAGAGTGATATACATACTATTATGAAGTGCTTGCTCAGGGGGTTGTTGTAATGCAGATGGCAACCCCCAAACGCCTTCTCTCGACAATCCAGGGTAACTCCTCGAACCGTTGGCGCCAAGCAGAGTACACATTGGTGTCGAAGTAAGCTTTGGAGAACGGCAGCTCAACAAAGCAACGGACGCACCTACTGCGAGACCGCGAAAGCAGCAGCCTGTTACAGATCCTGGCAAATGAACCGGTATGCTCGTAAGTGTTTTCTTGTGGTACGACTACCGAAATGGAGGTGATCCAGGTCGAAAATACTTCATCACTCTGGAACGTCAGAAGGCCGCGTCGCATCTGCGATTGGTGCAAGAGGTGCGGATCCAGTATACAATACCGTGCTAGAGCAGGAACGATCGTTTGGCAAGCTCTGTTTCATTGCCCGCATTACGAGCGCCCTGACGTCTGCCACTTCCGTAGGTGAGCGTTTCTCGAATCTGAAAACAGGAAAGAGCGGTTTCAGGGAGGCGACTGCACAACCCAACGCGACTGTCCGCCGGGCGCGTGACCAGGCCTACGGGTCAAAGGAAGAACAGGCAGATATTGAGATTGTCGCAGTCATGATGAACGAAAAAGCCACAACCTGGGGTGCAGCCAGGCACAGTGGCGAGGTGATGGAGGCGACGCGGGAAATGGCGCTAGCCGAACGTCCTCTTGCGGGGCTTTTGGAGTTTAGGCTAAATGACCGGGTGAATTGAATCCTGACTTGTGCCGACAGCGAATGCCCCAGGATCGACGAGCCACATGTTATGAGTTTGCTGCTGGAATTAGTGGTCACGCCTGTAGCGTTTTCGCGCGTAGGCTGACCTCGCTTCTCGAACGCATGGAATTGTCAGAGCGCAGGTGACACTGGCCCTCAAAGCACGGCCATCTTCCCGACTAGTGTCCATATTCGGAGATGCTCCTCGGCAGACCTCTGATCGGAGACCCACATATGCTTTCTACCATCGCATGACCGGTCTTTTCCCCAGACTGTTGCTCCCTTACCTCTTATCGAATCCACGTTCCACCGGTTGACAAAGCTACAATGGAGCCTGTGGCACTTGATATTTCTAAGATGGAACGTAGAAGTTCCGCGGCTGTTAAGAGAAGGGTAAGCAGAGCGTGCGATCACTGCCATCGCATGCGTACTCGTTGTAATGGTAATTCAGTCACTTCTACAATGAAGACACACGCTGACTGTACCGTGCCTTGAAGGACAGGCGCCATGCTCGAGATGCATAGGTACTTCATGATCCACCTTCCTATTAGAGCCGGACTGACAATTTGTAGAACTCGAATATGTCTGCCAATACAACAGAGAGAAGAAACGCCGCGGAAAGGTTGGCGTGCTTCTTATCAATTCTTAGAGGAGTTGTACTGACTGACTCAGGTACCAAGGCACATCCAGAAACAAAGAGAAGCAGAGGCAGCTGCGTCACAGAGTCCACCAACGCCAAACGAACTTCAAATCACATCAAACAATATCTTCGAAAAGCAGGCCGTCGTATCTGAGATCGAAGATGAACGATGGTCGCAATCCGAGCCTACGCCAGTAACGCAACATTTTATTACTGGCGGCAAGGCCAGCCTCCATAACCCTCCTCCTGCAGAATGGCAAGGATTCAATCCTGGTAACTCTCAGAACAAAAAGATCCTCCAATTCTATACTGACAAACTGAATAGGCGCGCCCTTCAATCCTCCTGTGACACACATGATGATTGACCCCCTGCTGCTAGGTTCCATGCACGCCGAGATGCCACGTAACGAGGAGCTCATGTATGCCATGAATGGCCTTGCGCCAATGCCAGCAGATTATGCCAATGTAGGATATCCCATTCCGTTCCAAGCCCCCCGGCCATCGTCACCACCGCATAGTTATGGCTCGGCAGATACTGGTTCGCCACAGTCCGGAGTAAGCGTCAACTCATCCCAGGCCGGTGCGATAACTTGCAGATATCCGGTTCTAAAGCCTCTATTCCCACATATGGGTGCCATTATGAACATTTCGACAGCATGCGATCTTCTTGAGTACTATTTCCAAAGCTCGTCGTCAGTCTTCATGGAACCGGTATCGCCATACATCCTGGGGACTGTTTTCAGGAAACGATCTTTCCTGCGACAGCACAGACCGAGGAAATGTAGCCCTGCCTTACTTGCTAGCATGCTCTGGGTATCAGCACAAACGAGCGAGGCCACCTATTTGACTTCTTCACCATCCGCGAGAGCGATTATATGCCAGAAACTATGGAAACTGACAGTCGATCTGCTCAAACCTCTGGTACATTCTCCCTGCTCACATGGTTTCACCCCTGGTCGTGGTGGATCCACACCTGTGCCGCACGGTCAATTCAATGTAGAGAGAACGATAGGAAGATATGATGGACGGATGGATGGCGCCATGCCACCCACCAGCAACCTCGACGATGTGGCCACATACCTCAACCTGGGAGTTGTGACTTCGGCAAGCGAGTATAAGGCAGCATCGCTGCGATGGTGGAATGCAGCATGGTCGCTTGCCAGAGAGCTAAAGCTTGGGAGAGAATTACGAACGGACTTGGCAAAAGAGCGCAACGGACATACGAACGAGAATGGCGAGATTGACGTAGGCACACCGGCCGCAGCTCTTGTTGAGGAGATGAAAGAAGAAAGACGGAGGCTGTGGTGGCTGTTGTACATGATCGATCGCCACTTGGGGCTTTGCTACAATCGACCTTTGGCAATGCTCGACAACGAGTGTGAGGATCTCTTCCAGCCCGTCCCGGACACGGTTTGGCAAGCTGGAGAGTTCTACACTGGCCAACAGGGACCGAGAAACAAAGGCCTCAACTTCCAGTGCACGTCGCACGATGTGTTTGGTTTCTTCCTGCCACTCATGACAATCCTGGGCGATATTGTGGACTTGAACGCGCAGAAGAACCATCCAAGATTCGGACAAAGGACATCATGGGAGCTTCACGAAGCAGAGATCACGCGACAGCTTGAAAGCTATGCATATAGCATCGAACATTTCAAAGCTCAACATGGCTGCGGAGCGACCGATGATGTCAACCAAACAAACAGTACGCCCGACCCAGTGCGCATGGAATGGATCCATCAGACACGAAAGATTGCCGCATACGCAACCCATATCATGCATGTTTTGCACATTCTCTTGCACGGCAAGTGGGATCCTGTTGCATTGCTCGAAGATGACAACATGTGGATTTGCTCGCCGTCTTTCCTCGCCGCAACCTCGAATGCCATATCTGCAGCGCACGCAGTCGAGGAAATACTCGATCTTGATCCTGATCTCTCGTTCATGCCGTATCTCTTTGGCATGGTAAGAATCCCTGCCTTGCAGATCTTCTAGCATCTAACTTTGCCACAGTATCTGCTTCAAGGAAGCCTGATCCTCCTCCTGCTCGCCGACAAGCTATCTACTGAGACAAATGAGGGAGTGATCCGTGCTTGTGAGATTATCGTCCGAGCGCATGAAGCCGCGGTCGTTACACTCAACACTGAGTATCAGGTTAGTTGACAAGCTCGCTTGAGTATTCGAATGCACACTGACTCGAGCTCAAGAGAAATTTCCGAAAGGTCATGATCTCGACCCTTGCACAGATCAAAGGTCACGGACATGCACGAGAGATGACGCCTGCAAAGCGCCGAGAAGTGCTTTCACTGTATCGATGGACCAGCCTAGGCAACGGTCTTGCAATATAAACTTGGCCAGCTCGGCTATTACGGGGTGAACTGGAAACGAGGGTGTAAGATACGTATCGTTGACGATTTGCATACATAACCTGCGAGCAATGTTGTGCATTTTGGAAGGAAAGCACATGATTTGACGTGCATAGTTCTGATGTTTGAGATACCAAGTTCAAAAAGCGGGTCTATAGGGAGGAAACGCAATGATACTACCACTTGATATACTCTTTGTGGAGGAGAGTGGTCTGCTTTCGAAACCGACGTCTGTACTCTGCAGTCCATATGTCGCCTGCTTGCTTCCGAAACAAGCTTCTAGATCCTTTACTGAAGCGCCTCAGCTACTTTAGGGCTGACAACGCACTTAATAACCAACATAGTTTCAGGGGTAGCCATGACAGAACCTGTGTGGATGCAGGATTGGTGAACGGGAGTGGATAGGACGGCACGGAAACGGATAGCCTATGCAAATAGCATCCGCACGGAAAGCACGATCGCCACGGAAAGAGCTACTACACAATGTGGAGCATCTGAGCAAGATATGTTTCAGGTTCTCGGGACAAGATCCACAACGGGGGCCACTTAGTACACTCAAACCTCAGACAGGTGTTCCTAGCAAACAAGAAAGCAGACAATCCATGCGTATCATCCAAGAGGTGCGAGCGCGCGCGCTGGTTGGTACTGTCGCAGAACCATATACTAGTTCCTCTTTTAGCAGGTGCAAGCGCTGAGAAAACCTCCCGAACGGGTCCTTCCTCGTGATAATTTCTCAAGCTTCGTTCATTTTGTAGTCTCCACTCACTTCTGTTTCCTCTTACAGCTCACCGAGTGTAAAGCCGGCGTTTACCGCTTATTGTGTGCACATGGGGCAAGGCGCGCGACACCATACTTCTCGTTCACGGGCCGCCTTCAAGACCTCGCTTCGGGGTTCCTGGGTGACATCAATCGTTGCCCGCCTGATGTTCCACACCTGAGGCTTGAGCTGTGAAAATCGGAGACACCATCAGCAGCCTGGCAGTCTCGATGGTCCACATTGTGCAGTGGACAACATCAGGTCTGGACCACGAATGGCCGAGACTTCGGCCCCAGACGTCCACAATACATGAATGTGAGACTGGGTGGAGATTGATCGATTGCACAAGTGTGTTGTGCTCTGCTCATCGAGATTAGGACCGGCGAGGACTCTGCAAGTCGGAAGAGAGCAGCCGTCGATCACATCGAAACAACGCAGCTATCAGGTAAGACAGCGGGGTCATTACTGAATCACTGCACGGCGAGAGAGCCGGACTCCTGAGACTCAGATACTGAAGCAGTGACCATGAGGCTGACCTGGCCTAAGGCATCAGTTCAGCACAATAAGTGATGCACATCTTAGACGAAACTCGTGATGTCAATGTGGAGATGGCTCAGTTGTGCCGGTGGCCCTCAATTTCTAGCCCCTGCGAGTGTCTGCGCATGCATCTCCACCCATTGGTGCGACGGTGTACTCAACATGCTTCGAGATTGATCACTCAAGACACGTGCCCCGATCACTGACGGCAATTGAACACCCTGTGGCTTACTGCGAGATCGGGATAGATTCGAAAGGGGCTTGGTACAACCTGACGCCGAGGGCCACCGGCACTGTTGCAGAAAGGATTATGTACTGCACTTCGTGAGTCAACGATAGGGTTTTGAGTCTCGGGGTACATCCTGCACTACCAGTGTGTCGGTGATTCGCTTGTAAGACATGATTACACTGACGGGCGGTTATATTGTGGTATACTTGTGAGCGACGAAAAAGGGTCGCTGTGGGACAGGAATATGAAGAGGGGCTCCGACAACAAACGATCACAATCAATAATGTACACGTACCCTGTATCAAGGCGAGACTTTCCTGGAGACTTGCAGACGTTGCTTCTGAGAATATGCAAGCACACTACACGTTTCAGTGCGTGTTGCGATAGCCGAGCGTGCACTCTCAGGGCGTGAGCCTTCTACCGAAGGATACTGGGGGCAAAAGCACGAGAAACCACTTGGGTCTTCTGTCGGGACTCGGCCAAGATTCACCCACTCATGTCGTCAGAGCTCTGCCAAAGTAGCTGCGTGTCGATGCAGAAGTCTATATTAGTTGTTGATATATCTCCTCCTTCAATTGCATAGGTAATCATTACTATGCTCTACTGAGCCACTGTAGGAAGACTGCCAGACCGTCGTCATATCCACCATTGATTGACGACCTGGGTTAATGTGCCACAGCTGGATTTGACTGGGGTGCAACATAACAATTTTCTTTCGCCAACAGCGACTAAATGATGGTATGAGCTCTGATTGAATTAGTACTGTACTTGTGCTGTGTGGTATGCTGAGGTGAGTTGTGGTCTGGTGCTTGAAGCCATCAACGTACGTTGCGGGAATCAACTAGCGTCAGACCACACGACTTTACTCCAACCCATGCCGAGCCTAGAGTCATGTACCATAATGGCTTGTAAGACTTACATTGTAGTCTTTGCATGTCGTCGACGTATGAGCACTCTGCCCAGGTACCTGCATTACGTATTTTCTCAATCTCAAAACGTGTTCGTGATGCGTCAATGGTCGGCTTGAGCAATTTCAAGAAGTAGCTTTCATTATCGGATGACTATATACATGATGAAGTTCGTGAATGCATAATGAAGTTTTGAGCCAAAACATAGCCTGACAGCATATGCTTACAGGCTATTCTCAATTTCTATGATCTCCTTGATGCCGTCTGCAACAGCCTGGGTCCTCTCCTTCGAGAGCCTCTTGAGGGGCTTCCTTGGGTAACCACCGTAGCCAAAGTAGCTCTGAATGGCTGACTTTGTTCCAGGAATAGCGGCCTTGGTCAGCACCCAATCGCCCTTGCTAAGCTTCTTTTGCAGTTCGAATGCCTCCTCGTACTTGCCCTCTGTGCACAGGTTCCAGACCTTGACACATGTCTTCGGGAGAACATTGGCGCCACCAGCAATGATACCAGAACCGCCAGAGATAGCCGTCTGAGCTGTGAAGTCGGCGATACCGCCAAGTGCCATGTATCCGCTGCCCTGGCTCTTGGTGGAAACGGCGTCGAGAGCGTAAGCAACACGGGTCAGCTTTCCTGTGCTGCCGCAAGTGAACTTGGTTCCGACAATGTTGGGGTGCTTGCCAAGCTTGATGAGAAGGTCTGAGTCGATGTCGATCCCAGAAACGGCGCCGGGGTAGTTGTAGATGATGATGGGCAGGGGCGATGCATCGGCAACCTTGGTGAAGTACTCCTCGATGGCCTCTTCGTCAATGGCATAGCGGTAGTAAGAAGGGGGAACGGTCAGAATGTATTCACCACCAGCTGCCTCGGCCTCCTTGGCGAGTTCGATGGTAAGCTTGATGCCGTGTTCTGAAGCACCAACAATGACGGGGACATTTTGGTAGCCAGCCTCGTCGAGAGCTTCGCGGGTTGCTCGTGTGACTGTCTGTTTCTCTGCGCGGGAAAGGTGGACAGCTTCACCGTTGGATCCCATTGTGACCAGGCCGACAAGACCAGCTTCGGCGAGGCGAACAGCATGCTTCTTGATTGTAGGCACATCGAGCTCTTCTGTCTCAGGGTCGAAGAAGGTCATTGTGGGTGAGTAGACACCAGCACGCAGAGGCGTGCGCTCCTTCTTGACACCATTGCCGTTGGAAGACATTTTCGGCGTCTGGTGTGTGATGTGTGATGTGAAGTAGTGAGATTGATGGATGTGTTCACGCAGAGCGAGAGGGAAGAGTAATTAGTATAAACGGACACAGAAGGGCTCGGCCAGTATTAATATATCAGCGAGATGGTCGGCGGAAGTAGCCCGGCAGAGCCCAAGGACATCCCACCTCAGGTTGCGCCTCTCCACTGTTCTAGAGGCTCGTCAAACACAGGCCGTTCATTCGCTGAGTAAATCAATGCTATGGGGACCGCAGGGCGAAGAGCGAATCGTGTGCCGAATTCAGGGCCGCTTGGCGATTTCGGGCGACATCTGCGCGAAATACGGAACGGTTTACTTGGGTTGACTAACCTGTCGCCAGTTGTGTGCAAGGATTGGTATGTGTGGCAGGGGCTTGGATGGTCGCTCAGCATGGGGGTCTCTCGAGATTCGGGGCCCGGAGAATCTCTAATGGTTTCTCCACCAATAAGAGCAGGATCTCTCGCGTGGGGTGCATCATGCGCGACCTCCCACTTCTCTTGGCCTGGGGAAGAGCATTGGCGCCATCTTCGCAACAAGATGGACATGTAACTTTGAGCGTGTCACAGCAGAACGTTCGCATGGCGTTCAACGCGCAGTAGAAAGCCTTTGACGCGTTGGACATGAAAAGTGGCAGCTTCCCCAGCCTCGGCAGGCTTCCTAGCACCAACACGATGAACAGGTGTGCCCCGCTCCCACACCATAGTCCAACCAAACGTCATGCCGGCCGCGGGAAACGGCAAAATGCTGCGCGTCTGTCAGCCGTTCAGGGAGCACCTCGTGCCCCTCCATGCACTGGATCGTGCTAAGAGATGGCAAAATTATTCCGTTCAAACGCCGACGGAGCCGACGCGTTGTTATGCATTGCCTGAGAGCCTTCCCCAGAAAGCTGGCCCAACTTACAATCATTCTCTTCCAGAACCCCAAGCGAAGCTGAAGAGAGTCTCAATTGGTCGTTTCCTGCTCGAAGATCATTAACGAGTAACAGCAACATGGCTCCTCCAGCGGTTTTGATGGTAAGTTACCCCTCACTGGCGCAACAGCTTGTTGTAGCATCTTACGGCATTGGAGAGCACTGAAGAGCTACATGCCTTGCGAGAGGGAAGCACGAGACAGATGAGAAAGCTGACAGTTGAATAGGTTGGTACTGGAGAGTACACAACCGGCTTTGTTGGCGGCGGCGCTTCCAAGTCAGACAAGAAGGTTGGTGTTGTAGGACTGACCCTCTTTGACCTGCGGAGGCGTGGCAAGGTCGGTGACCTATCCATGGTCGGTGTTTCTGGCGGCAAATTCCCCGCCATTCGTAAGTCGTTACTCCAGGTACTGTGAGAAAGCTGTTCCGTTGACACGTGACAGGCGAACACCTCCAGAAGAACATCTCGGAGGCATACAATGGCCTGGATGTCTCTTTTGACGAGTTCCCTAAGGAGGGAAAGACTGACCCCGATGCATACAAGACAGCGATTGACGCTCTTCCCAAGGGCAGCGCAAGTGAGTCGGGCAATTGCAAGACACACAATCAAACGACTAATCGACCAAAGTTACAATTTTCACCCCTGACACCACCCACTACCCGATCGCGCTGTATGCCATTGAGCGTGGTATTCACGTTCTGATCACAAAGCCCGCTGTCAAGCTGCTAGAGCACCACCAGGAGCTCCTGCAGAAGGCTAAGGAGAACAACGTCTTCGTCTACATCGAGCACCATAAGCGTTACGACCCCGCCTACGCCGATGCACGATTCAGAGCTCAGAAGCTCGGTGACTTCAACTACTTTTATTCGTACATGAGCCAGCCGAAGAGTCAGCTTGAAACATTCAAGGCATGGGCTGGCAAAGACAGCGACATCTCCTACTACCTCAACTCCCATCACATCGACATCAACGAGTCTATGGTCCCTGACTACAAACCGGTGCGTGTCATGGGAAGCGCAGCAAAGGGCATTGCGACAACTCTTGGTTGCGATCCCGCCACGGAGGATACAATTACCCTGCTCACCGACTGGGTCAAGAAAGATGACCCTAGCAAGCGCGCTACAGGTGTCTACACAGCTGGTTGGGCCGCGCCGCAGAAGGCTGGTGTCCACTCGAACCAGTACTTCCACTACATGTCTTCTTCTGGAGAGATCCGTGTCAACCAGGCAAAGCGCGGCTACGATGTCACCGATGACGAGACTGGTCTGCTTTGGTACAACCCGTAAGTTGAGATGCTGTTAATTGCCGGTCAATTCACTAACTTTGTTTAGCTTCTACATGAAGTATGCTCCCGATGAGGAGGGAAATTTCGCTGGCCAAATCGGTTATGGATACATTTCATTCGAAAAGTTTATCGACGCCGTGAACCTCCTCAATGATGGCAAGGTCACGCTTGAGCAGCTCGATGCGCGCCCGCTTCCCACACTCAAGAACACCATTGCCACAACTGCGATCCTTGAGGCTGGGCGGAGATCGCTGGACGAGAACCGACCCATCGAGATCATCGAGGAGAATGGTGTATGGTCTTTGAAGTAGGCGTGCGAACTTAGCGACAATTGCAATGATACACCACCTATTCCTGTACCTGATCGACGTCATGTCAACAAACACATGTCAACCTAACAACTACCCCCACGCTAGACATCGCGCCCGGATCGACGGCGCCGCTCCGCTTTCATGCAGGGGTGGCATCGATCCTCCTCCATATCTTGTCGGATCTTATCGGGCAAACGGTGCACGAGCACGCAACAAACCTTGTTTGAGCCTGTGCCGTGCGGGTGGCAGACAGGTCTTGATGACCAACCCAATCTATTGGTAAACCAATCCCTGCTCAGGGTCAAATGCTTCAAACAGACTCCTCTGGACGAGTTTCCAGGAGTCCCACTCAGCCTCGATCGCACCTCGGCCTACTTCATTCCGGCTCGGGGTACTCTCGCCCGACGCAGCGACAGCTCGGTTTGCGGGTTGATACCGACTGGCTAAGATCTTTTACACCTCGTGACTACGCGTATTTGCATGTTTGACTCGTGTAATTGCCTTGATGGACGTTATATCAGCCTGATTGATTAGTGACTGGCTAGCTTGGTTCAGCCGTGAGCACTTGCAAGGCACATCACGAGACTTCGTTGTTCGCCTATCCCGTCTCAAGGCCCTATATGCCCTTGCGTAGAGAGATCTCGGCTCGTGAAGCTCCTGGTGCCTGCTCTACAACTCTTCTCAGTCATTGCCTAAAAGTTCAATGGGTTAGTGACCGATTAGCAGAGTAAATTCTGGACACATGGCTTACTTCAGCTTTCTTAGCAGGATATTAGATAGCCGCAGAGGGTCACGACCTCAAATGGTTTTTTTTTCCTGATTATGAGCTGATGAGTGAGCAGTTTCGACATATTTGAGACACAATGTTTCGTGTCGTATGATGTCTGAACTGGTACTTGATGCTAAAGAGCAGAACGCCCTCTCACAAAAGCAAAAGCTCTCTTCCAGTACAAAGTGTTCTTCTGAATGCGCAAAAAAAAAACTCGGGGTAGACAGTATCCAGCGTGTCGCTACTCTCTGCATTGCCTCCACACACAATATTGCAGGTCATCAAGCTTTTGCGTTTTGATGTCTCTGATCACAGTGAACGGCCTGGTTAGGAAAGAACGATACACCACCGCATTGGGCAGGTTTCTCTTGGCTTGTAAGTAAGATGTCTGCGGCTTCAGTCGAACCGACATTTAGATATGAACTACAACTTTTATACTTGCACAATGTTACAAAAAGGATCAAAGCAAAATTGTGTTCTCCAACGCCGCGCAGCCAAAACCGAATACGAAATAACGACGCACGTCCCAACCAACCACTGTGCAAATGCAAGTAACCAATCTGCGCCCCAGAAATCCTTTTTCGCATCTGCAATCATGTCTCTGCCCATCTAGCAAGAGTGATACTGGTGGTGTAGACCATAGCGACGAGACCAAGGACCATCATCGCGATATCACCAAGCTTGGCCCATGGACGTTCAGCGACACCCTTGTAGTGAAGATACGCCGGGTAAATGTACACCAGCGGCACGCAAGCAAAGCTACCAATCAAGGCAACAAACTTGTCAAGATCGCTGGCTCCAAAAGCGGCAACAACCCCGGCGAAAATAACCAAAACAGTGCGGAAGGCGTTCTTCTTCCACTTGGTGAGGCTGTCCTTTTTGCCAGACGCACGGCCGAAAATCTTCAGCTCAATGGTACGCATAGCAGGGAAGAGTTGCACAGGAGTGCCCACCAAGACGGCCATAGCATACAGGAATTGTACAGCATTGACGAGCTTGCTGGACTGTGGGAAGTTGGTGATGACCTCGACAGACACGTTTTCTCCAAAGGTGCCATAGCAGAGGACGCCGACCGATGTGAAGATGACCGTGATGATACTCATGACGATCAACAACAGTTTGCTGAAGTGCTCAGGCTCCTTCATACTTGACTGGATAGGAAGAATCAGGCCGATACCTTCGAAGGTGAAAATCGCAGAGCCAATTGTCATAGTCCAATCGCGAGGGTTGAAGAGCTCGACACTGGGGTGGAAGCCGCCCATCTTGCTGATCCAGGAAATGTCGTACCAGTAGATGTATGTCAGGCCAATCAGAATGAAGACATCCGCAAGCAGAGCAGCGGGGCCCAACTTGGAGATATTGCGGATGAAGGACAGAGGAATGAGGAGTACGAGCTGAATACCGATGAGGGCGTTGGTACCGAGTGGCGCTGAGTTTGGGGTTACCGCATCGAAGAAAGAAGCCAGGTTCTCCGCGGTGAAGATGAGACCGGCACACACAAAGCCGAACTGAGAGAGTGTAATGGAGATGAGAATGAGCTGGCGCAGCCTCTTGCCAACAATCAGTTGGCCAAGGTCACCATAACCACCACCGCCGTACTGCTTCCTACAGGAGAGGAGCAGCTCGAAACACATCATGGTCACAGCCGAAACAACGACTAGGGTAATGGCAGAGAAAAGCATTCCACCATTCTTGAATGCTTTTGGCAAGAACATAATGCCAGTGCCGACAAAAGCCTTTAGCAGAGTGAAGAATGACTTCATATTAGAAGCATCACCTTGCTGCCTAAGCCTCTTAGAGCTCTGCCTTCTCCCAAGCAGCGGTCGGCGCTCGCCTTGCTCTTCCTCATCATCATCCTCGATAGCAGTCTCGTCGTCCGACTCTTCAAGGTCTTCGCCAGCGAAGTTGCCATACAGCTCCAAAAAGGAGATGAAGTTCCTGGTGACGGGCTCTGCGATGTAACTAACACTCCTGGCCTGCTTTTGAAGGAATTGGCGCCTCAGGCCTCCCGGAGCCATTTGCTCCTGAATGGGCAGCTCGTTATGCTCGATGTCTGAAATGATCGATGGTGCATATTCATGCGTGTTCGAGAAAGTTGCAGCCCGCTTGTGCAGCTGCTGGCGCTTGCTTTTGGCGGCGATCTTGTAAAGATCGCGATGGATATCGCCACCCTGCAGCCTTAACGAGGACTCCGGTCCGTCTCGAACAGAACTGGTTGATCTTTTTGCGCTCCCTGCTCCTGGAGTTGCGGCATCAAAGGCAAATTCGTAACCCGGGTCCAGATGTTGCTGAAGGACTTCGGCTCCTTTAGGATCTTCGCCTGCAGTCGTCTGTGGCGTATCGGTCATTGTTGGACACTGCACAAGTATGCAAGACCTATACAAAGTAGAAATGATACAGAGTCTTCGCAGGAAGCAAGATCTACGTTCAGGCGGAGCGGTGAGATGTTGAACAGTGGGCCAATGACAGGGGCGAGTGAAAAGTTCAGGTGTGCACACGGACCCACTGACATCACCGCCGTCTGTTTCACCGCGGAAGACGACACCAGTCTAAGCCTTGATCCAGCAATCGAATCCGAAAAGGCGCGCTATCCTGCCGCAAAGATGCGCCACTTCTAACAGATCTGGAAGGAAACGATGCTCAAGACTCGATGTCGCTGATTGTTCACGATCCTTGGCGCATGACCACGTGTGTGGGGATCCTTGGAGGAGCTGCGGCGGCGAAAGCAACAACCGAACCTCAACCAATACAATCTAGGACGGTTGGAGCGACATCAACCATCACCGCCACGCGTCATAGCTCGTTCGCATCTGTAGCTGCGGCGTGCAAAGTGTCTTTGCCATCCAGATTTGCGCCTTTTGCACGGCAAGCAGTACCGCGAAAGCGCTTGCAGAGCTTTCAGCTGCAGCACGTCCAAAATACAGTTGGCAGTCACATTGCCAGTCATGGACAAAACTATTCAACACAGCAACCATGACGACAACTTCCGGCCATACAGTATTTTTGTCACCTATTTGGGGACTTGTTTAGCTGTCGCAGTCTTCATCATTAGCATGCTGTTTGAGAAAACAGAGGTCTTACTCACCGATCGACCATCGCATCTGCCACGGAAGAAACATGTTGTAATGTTCGCACTATTAGCTGCATGCAGTCTCATCAGCACATGGGGCTTCATGTTTCAGTACTTCCAATGGTCTTATGACAATTGGCTCACGATACGGTCTCAGCATGATATGGATCCATCTGTGAAGCACTGGGGTCTATGGCTGAAGGAAACTTCATTGTTCAAAGAAGCATGGGAGAGCGTCATTGTGGGTCATAACAGATACTGGTGGTCCCATCAGATCTTCTTCTTTGCATGCGCGCTCGGACTGCATTCAGAATGGAAAGGTCCGTCTGCGCATATAGCTTGCATTGCGAATGCTGACGAAACTAGGGATTCGACGTGGAATTAAGTACACATGGGCCTTTATGCTTCTCGGACAGATCGTGGCTATTAGTTTTGCTACGAACCTTTATTTCCTAACATTGCTCCTGAGCCCGTCATGGCAGAAGCCTGCGACACCAATCTCTTCAGACAAGCATATTTCAAGAACTGCCAAGTCAGCAGACGCTCTGACGCCCCCCAAATTGTTTGGGCCCTGGCTTATCGACGGGCTCTCGGTCATTCTGACCTCTGTAGCAGCGGATCGTCTCTCTGGAGAAGAGTATTGGAACGGAGCACCGGGCTTCTTGCCTTTGTTGCTGCTGCCTCACGCTGTCCTTCTCATCCTGCCCACTTTACGAGCAATCTTGCCAGCGAGGTTCTTTCCGCTAGGGAACGCAAAGACTGTAGACACGATCTATAAGTTCTTGTGGACCTTAAACTTCCATTTTGTTGGACGACTGGCTTGGACTACCTACAAAGCTTATGTGGCTGGCAACTTAGGTGACATCTGCGCCACTCTGTTCGCACATCCTGCAGTAAGTAGTGTTGGCTTCGATGTCATCTTTTGCTGGATCAGTTGGCTTTGTTGGTGGCAGACACAAAGCCAGCAACTGGCCTTAAGCGAGTGAAGATATTCTCGGGCAAGCCTTAGGGTTCAGTAGTATGTTGTACGTGCTGCAGGGTGCATTTAGAACAAACAGCATGATGCAGCAAGCAGTTTCAAGATTCTGGATCGTTACCTATGTAGCACGATCGTGAGTGCTCATAGCGCCACACCCCGACATATCGCCTTACGTTGCACTCAGATGCTTCCGTTACTTGAGCCAGATTGTACGAAAGCTCAAATGATCACCACTTGTGAACCAATCATTGTTCATCGAGACGCGCTCTCCGCCTTCCGTTTGTAATCAGGAACTATCTATCCGCAATTTGTGTAACTGTCTTTTGGTGTGACCAAGTGGAGGGTGTGCTGTGAAACGTGTGCTTGAAAAGCTTGGGTGAGCTTGTCCGGTTACATTCTTCATCATCGCGTCATCTCACTCCTTGCCACAAGAGCCAAGCTCATCATCTGCCCTTCTGGCATTTATGGGGCACCGCCTACCTGTTTTAGGCAATCGGTGAGAGAAAGCAGTAGCACGAACACGAGCGTTGTCAGACCTTGGGAAGCTTTAGGCTAGCACAACGTCATAGTTTTGCGATCTGCAGGCTGCACAAATTACACGGAAGGAAGGTCCGAAATGCGAGCTGCCGACCCTACAGACTACAAAGAAGGGTTCGAAGCTGAAATGTGAGTGCATCAAGTTCTCCAGTCGAGTTCATCACTACTACAATTTCAAATCATTGGTGATAATGAAGACCACGACCTCCTCCATCGCACTACTTCTTACAGTCTCAGTACATGCTCAGTTATACTACAACGAGACATCCAACCCATTCAATCTCGTTCTGACGTCTGAAAACTCTACAATCAACGGCACCACACTTTCCGCATGCCACATTGGCGCAGCACTTGAATCGCTCTGCCTATCATCAGGAGGCGGTGTCTCGAACCCTACTGGCATTGCCGCCGCTACGTTCAACTTTAACACCTCCACCGACCCATTTACTCCTAATGCCACAATCGGTACTCCTGGTATTTTGACATGGACCCTAAAGACCAGCAGCATCGACGTTCCTTCCAGTGTCTACTTCAATTATGACCCTATCACTGACTCAGCCTTTCCAATTCTCGAACCTGGACAGGAAAACCCTCAGGTGTTGGCGTTCGACGATCAGGATAGGCTGAACGTGCAAGGGTATATCGACTGGACTACAAATCCACCCAATTCAACCGGGACAACGGAGGCTTACTACAGGTGGTACGCTTGTCAGACGTACTTTAGTGGATATAGCTATCGCAATCTGGTGTGGGGTCTCGGTGAAAGAGAGCCGGAGAATCCGACATGCGTTAAGGTGGGCGTGAAGCGGGCATTCATTTGATTTTTTTTTTCAGGTAAGACTTGTAGGTTGAAGAAAGTCGTCGATCCAATTTACTCTTTACTGCTTCCAGCTTTACCACTCATATCACAACATAGCGAGGATTGTGGTCATGCACGAACTCAATTCACTTCCATTTTGCAAATGTCCAGACCTTGAGCCCTCTGTGTGCTTTCTTCGTGCTTACTTTATTAGTATATTACCGTCCAGTCTGTCAGCAACAAGTCTCTCACCGATACCAGACTGCAAATCCATTGATGGTGCATTTGACGATCCTGAAAGTCTGACAGCTGCTAATACATTAAGCGGCAAATATAAACCATGAAAACTACTTTGTGACAAACCCACGCCGAAATGACACTCATTCTAAGCATACGCGACAGCCTGCTCAGACTCAGTGCGCAGCTTCGAGACCTGCATACCATTGGTCGCACCATTTTGAGGCCTGTTCTGTGCCTGCAGAAGTTTCTTGTCGGTAGCAAGAGCCCAATCCTCCATACCATTGAATCCACCATCCTGGGTCTCGGCCTTGCCGTTGCCAAAGTCCTTTGCGGTCCACTTCTCTGTACCCTGCACGCCCTTCCACTTTGGTTCAGTGCCAAAGGTACGGAAAACTTGAGCGTTCAAGCGCTCATACTTTTCATATGCCTTGGGCCAGCCACCAAGTCGCTGGTAGGCAAGCTTCAGGAGCTGCAAGTGGCGAAGAGCAATAGCCGACCTGTCGATATCCGCATCGATTGTAGCAGTAGGGTGTTCATCTTGCTTTTTGAAATTGACTCCCTCCTTAGTAAGCAGGTAGGCCGTTGTGTCTAGCTCGTCGTCCGAGTCATCGCCAGAACCATGGTCGTGGACGACCAGGCGAAGGATGTCCTCGTGAACGCCGAAAGCTTTCTTGAAGTACTCCTGTGCCAACGGGACTCTCTTTTCAGACGACGCCTTCGACTGACATTTCTGTCCCATGCTTGTGTATAGTTGTGCGAGCAGCTCGTAGCTTTCGATGGTGACAGGAGCCCGGGGACCGTGTGCGCGGCGCATATTGTATGCAATGTCTTCGGCGAGGCGAATGGCCTGAACGTCCCTGCCGGCAAGGTATCGAGCGCAGATGAGGCGGCGGCCGAGATTGATAAGGATCTCTGGAGGCCAAGAGCGCTGGGCATCTCTCGTCTTCCATAAAGTACTGAGGAGCCACTGTGGTTATAATTAGTAAAACTCTTGATGCGTGATATGGGCTGGAAACTTACCTCCAATGTATTGTAGTCGCGCTGCTCGCCCAAGAGCACGGATAAGTGGCTGAGCTCGAATAGCTGGATTTGGGCGAAGTTGATCTTGAGATTTTTGCAGATCTCGACTATCTTTAGAACGATCTTGTTCGACAATTCGAGCATCTTTCTGTGTAAAGTAGCATCCGTGGCCTTCTCGCCACCTCGACCAACAAGCAGAGATGCAAGCTTGAAGCCCAAGCCGATAGACCTTGGTCCGTTATAGCCATCGTGCTTGCTGGCATACAGGAAGCCGAGATTGGCAATGTCGTAAGCTTCGGGAAACTTCTTTGCCTTGGTCAACTTCGCGACGCTCTCGTTGCTAGCCAAGATGACTGAGCGGTTAAAGTCCTTGTTTCTACCAGAGCCCAATTGATCTAGAATGCCAACGATGAAGATGCGAGGCGTCTCTTTGCTGAGAGCATTCAGGTCCTGTCCGTCTCGCTTTTCAAAAAGACCGATTGCTTGGTCCTCAACTATAGTAACCATCTCATCCTGCCCGTTTTGGCGCAAGAAGTAGCGAAGAGGAGCGGCCGCAAGGAGGATGACGGTCAAGGATTCGTTGTTCAGCAAAGTTTGCCTGAATTGCTCGAAGTAAATGCATTCGAGTTGGAGGCTTGCCATAATCTCGGCAAATGTGATGTTGAGGTCTTTACGGAGATTGTATTGCAGAGAGGCGAGGAATGCTAGTGAGGTTCGACTGGCTTTGGTCAAGTCAAAGGACCACTTGGAGGCAAAACGTGTGTCTTTTGCGCAAATCTGTCGATGAAGTTCCTGAACCAAGCTGTGCGCAACATTTGTCTGCTGGCACACGTGGAAGGCTGCTGCGATAGATGCTGCAGACTCGATTTGCTTCTGTGACGAAGTCTCGTTGGAGACAATTTGAGATACAGCGTTTGTCAAGGTCTTGACAGCAAGGTCTGGTTTTTGTTGGCGCTGGTACAAAGTCGCCAGCTCCCTGACGTGAGTCAAAGACGACTCGTGTGAATAGCCGTGCTTCTTCGTAGACTCAGTCAGCTGTTCTTGTGTTATGTTAAGAGCGCGCTCAACATGTTCAGCCTTGTAGCTGGAGGAGGACTGAGATTTCATCTGGCGAACGTAAAGCGATGATAGAGCTTGCTTCATCTCGCTCGACCTAGTGGTAGTGGTCGTCTTGGTGGACCTTGAAGCCTCCTCATACAACAAGATTGCCTGAGGAATGTGTTCTTCACTACGCTGAGATACTCTGGCGAGCGCCAAAGTTGCCTCTACAGCTATTGAAGATTCAGCGCCGAATGTGGCGATGACTGTCTCGCGATACTCCTTGGAAACTTGATACAAGGAATCGAAAGTGGCTCTGGTCTCTTCGAGGCACTGGTGATAACGCTCGTACAGGTTTTGCACGAACTTCTCTTCGCTGAAAACTTTGTGCTGCTTCGTCTGGCGCACGAAGGTGTTCCACAAGGTCCGGTAGATTGTGACAGCCTCAGCATAGCGGCGATCCTGCCAGTATGTGGTGGTAACCACGATTGTGGCGTCCAGGGCATCCTTGTGACAAATTTCCGAATCTTTGTTGAGACTGGTGATGACCTGGAGGTAGTATTCGATCCAGTATGGATGATTCCTTGGATGTTGCTGGCATCGGCGAGCCAAGATGTAGAGCGTTTGGATAGTAAGCTCATGAGTGGGTCCAAATCTTGCGCGATAGAACACGAGGATATCCTGATAGACACTGATGGCATTGTCTTGATAGCCGTGCTTATCGTAGAAGTCGATCAGCAAACTGCGGGCCTTTTCGAAAAGCTTCGTGTCGATTTCCTTGGTCACCAATGTGGCTCGGAAAAAGCGGCTGTACGTATCCTCAACCCTCTCCATCTGCTTGAGCTGCAAGTAACATTCAGCAAGCCTCTCTACAAGCTCAATCGACTCCTGTGTGAAGGTAGAAGTGAGAGTCACGTTCTGTATTGAGCTGGCGAGGAATGACGGCCAGGTTCTCTGCAGGGTGGCTTGAATAACACTAATGGCTTGCGAGTAGTTTCGCTCCTCCATGTACTTAGAGGACAGCTTCTTCGCGAGAGCAACTGTGCTGGCATCTACAGTCTTGGAAGACTGGATGACAGAGAAAAAGACGTCTTTGTACACGGACTCCGAGACGGTGGTCGTAGTCTCGCTAGACGAGCTTGAGGCCGACAAGCTCTGCCGTACCAGTTCCGTCGAGGTCTCGGACACCTCTTTGCTAATATCGCGAGAGGTACTTGACTCCTCTTGACGCACATTCTTGTAAAACGAACTAGCGTGCTTGAAAACCGAAAGAGCCGCAGTGTAGGCCCCGATCGACTTCATCTCTTTTGCGACGCTCGTGAGACGAGATACGATACTCTCGGAGTATGAAAACTGATGGTGCTGGTACTGCTCCCAGACGACAGTCAGCACTGCTGAAGCTTCAGTCGTACGGTTTTGAGATTTGAGATATTGCGAGTACGCGGTTGCGACCTCGATGTTCTTCTCATGCCACTCAAGAGATTGAGTCGTACGACACTTCGAGGAGATCTGCTGCCAAAGCTCCACGTAGGTTCTTTCTGCGAGTGCAAGCTCCTTACCGGAGAAGTAAGACTCAGCCCTATGAAGGTAGGCAGCGATCGAGCCAAGGTCAAACAGCTCATTGTGGTCATCATCATCATGATCATCGAAGAAAGACTCCTTGTAGCTGTCGATGCGGCGCTCTGTTCGACCCTTGCCTAAGACCACTCGGAGATGGCCCTCAATATCTTGTGCCTGGTGGCTGTTCCGTCCATAATGCTGGATAGTAGCCTTTTGTATCGGACGGAACACTTCAAGTGCCTTCTCTTCTTCCTTCAGCGAGGCGTGGAGTTCCATCAGCAGCTTACGACTCTGTATGACGAGCTCAGAAGTGCTGCCATACTGGCGCTCGTAAGCAGTAATGAGCACCAGCAGGATCTCCTCGCGCTGCGTCATGATTTCTGTGCGTGTAGTCGTAACCATCGACTCCGAAATCTTCAGGAAGTAGTTTGCGCATTCCAATGTTAGGGGATGAATGTCGCTGAGCACAGTACGGCAGATCCTTGTACAGCGGAAGAAGTACGAGGAAGCGTGGGTGATATCCGACAGCAGCAGGTAGGAGGTCGCAATTGCCAGATAGGTCTGAAGAACAGTAGGATGGTTCTCAGTGAATATTGCTCGGCGTACGCTTCCAGCCAAGAGATGTAGATCAATGGCTTGTGGCAGTGGAAGCTGTGTGGTCCAGACAAGCTGTTCCAGTATAGGCAAAATGGTCGTATCTGGAAACACCTTCTGTAAGTCCGCAGTGGGCTTGAAGTCTTCAGAGTCCTTAGGCATCAATGGAGATTGCTGCAGGTGCAGTATCCAATATCTGACGGTGTACTCCAGGAAATGGTGTTGACGGAACAGACGATCGGCAATGCTAGGATCATCGTTGTCAAGTACGGGCTCTCCCTTGTCGCGGAGGGTGAACTTCGCATATGCCAGCACCCGTAACAACAGGTCAGTCTCGCTGTCCTTGAGAGGGATCGAGATTTGATTCTTGTGGGCCAGCTCGTGAAGCGCCGAGTGCACGATCGGATGCCTGAAGCGAACAATGTGTTCGTTCAAAGACAAGAATGGGCGCAGGGTTTTCAGTGTCTCATGGACATTCACGCCCTTGTCGATCAGTGTGCCGTTCTTGACATCTACAGTGAAGAGTGTGTGAATCTCTTCGGTGGTCAAAGGCCGCTCCGCAGCAAGGAGCCAAGACAACAACGTCTTCGCGTTGCTGGTGGGCTCGAAAGAAGTGAATAGCTTATGGACCAAGCTCTGAATAGATGGTTTGCTCGATTCCAAGTCCCGTAAGGATGATGTGACACCATCTGAGCTTTTCTGAACGTTCAGAAGCTCACAGGCAAGGATGGTCCACAAGAACGATCCGTTAGCAGCCTGTATTATACGATCAAGCATGGATTCCTGCTCTTCGCCAGGCTTGCCATGAAAGTTGTAGTTGTGAACAAGTGCTCGCAAGGCGACTGCATGAAGGTCATCACGAATGTCGTCGCGTGTGACCTCATGAAGCATTCCGTTGGCCTGAGCTGGCATCTTGGCTGTCGAAGATAAGGTAATCAGGCGTACCCTTTGGCCTTTGTTGGTCACATGGACCAGCTTCTCCAACAAAGCGGTGGAGCTGATACCTCCAGCTGCCTGAATGGAGGCAGACTGAGAAGACTCAATCTCGTCAAGGCCGTCTACAACCATGACCAGGTCGTTGCCACTGTCAGGGGGATGTTTGAGCGCATCTTCAAGTGCATGCCAAAGGTGTTCTTCATAGGTCTCAAGATCGCCTGAGGTTCTGCAATCGTGATACGCTCGGAATAGGGCATGATACACGCCCATGTTGCCCACGCGCAGGTTTAGTAACTGTGAGAGCAAAGATTTGACGACTGCAAGGGAAGTGGCAGTGGTGGGGACATCTGGTGATAGAGAACAGAACAAGGTGTCCACTTGCTTGCGGTGAACTGGTCGTTGCAGACGTTCGACTATCGAGCCAGCGAGAGTAGTCTTCCCGGAGCCAGGCTGCCCCGTGACCAACAAAAAGCTTCTATCGCTTTTCAAAAATCGAGTTAGATGTCGCTGGAACCAAATGCATGTCATTTCGACCTGCTGGTCCACAAAGAAAGAGTGGTCGCGGTTCAAGGTCGCCAGAACCCGATCTTGTGGAGACAGCCATCGGCTCAGGACCTTTTCGTCTAGAGCCTCGCCATCTTCAAAATCTTCGTTCTCAATCTGGGAATCCCAAATGAGCTCAACAACAGAATCTTGGCGTGCGCGGAAACCATCAATGGTCTCGCCGAAGAGCTCGAAGATGTCAAGGTTCGTGGAGCCTGAGGTCATACCTGATACATCTATTAGAGGTCAATTCATGATTTGTAATGGACACGTACCATTCACAGTCTTGTAGAACCGAATAGCTACATCCACCACCAAGGAGATGAGATCGGTGTAGAGAAGACACAGCTGCTCGCGTATTTCGGCGGTAGCTGCGAGGAGCTCCGATCGACGCAAAACCGACGAGAATGACAAAGAGAATTTGTACAGAACAGAAAATGCCTTGTCTAAAGCAGCAGAGTTCTCATAGCCGAGCTTATTGAGATTAGTTCTTGAACGAGGTGAAGATTGCAATGCCATACCTCGAGAAGAAGCCGGGCATGGCCATAGCCTACGGCAGCCGCAGCGTGGCTGTCAAGGGCAAAGCCCTGGATAGCATGATCGAAGCTGTGCAGTTGTTCGGCAAAGTAGAGAGCTCGAATCAGAACCTTGTCCCACCGACTTCCTTTGTGTGGGAGCGTGGTGAGACGTTCAGACCTGATCCACTCAAGAAAGTTCACAAAAGAGACGTCTTCCAGAGATGACACAGATGCGGCACCAAGTTCAGCGATACTTCTCTTTCTCAGAGCGATAGCTGACTCTTGGACAAACCCTATCTTGTAACCTCCACCTGGCGCACCACGCTTGCTGGGGGACTTCATACCGAAGTTACCACTCGTTCCACGCGACGACGTGACAGAACCAAGACGGTCCTTCGAGCGGAGAATACCCATGGGTGACATAGGCGGACTAAGTAGACCACTTGTGCTGTTAAGTCCACCGAAGCCGTTTGGCGACGACAACCTCGGAGACGACAACCTCGGGGACATCATACTGGATGATTGAACTGGGATTTTGGCCGAGGCTGGGTCTGGGTGAGATATAACGGAGACTTGACTGAGATGATCGGTTAGATTGAGGAACAGCTCTGAGGAGCGATATGCGTTGTGCGGACTGACCTAGACGCAGCGTCCGTGGCTTGATCTGATACAAGCCGTGGAGATTCCGGAGCTTGTTCGACGTTTGCTGAAGTGGTTTGCGATTGAATTGGCTCAGAGTGAGCGAGTACTGAGGCTTCAGAACTGGAGTACGCCAGCGAAGAGACGGTGGCGGGACTGGGCTCTAGATCTGCGTTGTGGCTCGTAGTAGGATCTGGCACAGCACCAATGATCGAACGTGGCCTCGAAACTGAAATATCAGGAGTTGTCGCAGCGATCTCAAAGGAGGAAGACCGTCTGAAACCCGAAGCAAGGCTTGAGCTTTTAGAATTAGAACTTCCTGCCCGTACAGGAGACTGCGCTGCTGGTGATGGGGTGTTGGAAACTGTTTGCCCGGTAGATTCTAGATCTAAGTAAGACTGTGAGGCGATCTCGGGTTGTTCTTCTGAACTTTGAGATTTTCGTTTTTTAAGCTTCTCTGAGGAAATTGTCAACAAGATGCGTCGCAAGCTCAGAGCGGGGAGGTCGTACTAAAGTATCGAAGACCAAGCATGTGGAGATCAAACGAACAACATGAACTATTTAAGCTGCAGACGCCCCAAATAAATCTTTTTCTCTCTGACCAAGCTAAGATTCATTGAGGCAGCACCGTGTGAATCAAAAGCGGGGTTTTGCGGTATGATATATCGGTATACATTGTCACATCATCGGTCCGGATTGGATGCGTCCGTAGCTTGTGCTACTGCTGACTTGAGATGAGCTCTCATGGTAGCTTCACAAAGCTGTCGGCGAGCAGGGATGAGCTTCTGCTGAGCTTTGAGCTAAGTATGCACGGAGCTCTTTGAACAAGCATGCATGCGGCTCGGCTTTACAGGGGTCTCAGGGACAGGCAGCAATGTGCATGAGACCTTGCAGACAAGCCCTGTAGACCAGTGCTATTGGCTGAAAGCTACCTGGTCCTTCGAATTGACGAGCCAAGACTGAATCTATCTAAGTTAGGACGAAAGCGGGGACATTTTGATACCAGCTCCTTGAACAAGCGGGTCGTCATAGCTGATTTGCTGGACGTCAAGCGCAATTAACCCTGGTTGAGTACTAAAAAAGGTGGCGTGCGTGACGTAGCAGTGTTCAAGAGCTGGTCAGTGTGCGCAATCCCAGCCTTGTCGGCAGCTGTTCATTGCTTGGCAAGTGAGCGCTGCTAGAGCAGTGAACATGAGGCTGGCTCCGCCTTGAGTGGGCATCAGCGGCTCAGCTGAAAGTCGCAGCTGGAGGCGCTTTCACAGGAGCTCGTCCAGTGACAACCTGCAGTGGCTTTTCAGCACGAGCTTCAGAGTGCACGAATGCCAGCTACGAGTGATGAGAGAGATATCTAAAAGCGACTGCTGTATGATGAAATCGCCAACCGAATTATAGTGGACATTGTGTGAGCCCGTTGATGGCCCAAGCAACGACAATGACAGTCGGGAGCTGATCTGTCTACCGTTGCAATTTAGAGCAATATACTCGGTACAGCATGATGGTGGGTTGGCGATTCCATCTTCAGATTCAAACTCAGGACATATTGATGATGGTTGGACTCGCTAAGCAGCGCAATCGATCGTATCAACCGCTCGACCACATATTGAGGGTGAGTGGCGGCCATGTAACAAGTATTGTGAATGGCCAATGAGCATCTGAGTGTAAACTAACCTGCGGACGTAGCGGACACTTATGATCCTGTGTGGTTGGCTGTTCGCAAGAATAGATGAAGGTTTGCTTAAAGTTGCTTCGCTTAAGGAATGCGGAAGGCAAGGGCCGAGGATCCTTGGCGGAACTGAAACAGTTTGCCTTGCCACTCACAGTTGTTCAACAAATCCCTATCAAAGCAAGGTGAGTATCTCATCAGGCCAATTTCCGATAACAAACACATCTCCATGACTCTACACCGCAAGTGAAGCAGTCCACGTCATCAGATCGTTCGACGGCTTTCGAACGCAGCTACAGGGGCTAGCCACGTCGGCTCGTACAGCGGAAGGGATGCTCGGGACGGTGTTAGTCACCGCTTCTACCATGGTTGTTACTTACTCTTCTTTCCTTATAAAGTTACCTTTTTGCAATAAACTAGCAAAAGAGCCTATCAGAGAGCTAGGAGAAAATCTTAGTGGCATGAGAACGTGTTCAGGTAAAGACTTTGGTTCAACAACAGCCTATCAGAGCCGGTCTCCCGACAGTCCCGTCCGCTGTACAAGCCGACGTGGCCACACCCTGTACTCCACAACTTTATGCAGGCTTATGCAGAGTAAAGCTGGAGCTCGGTCACGACGGCGGGCCGCGACGCGGCGACCTTGAGATGAACTACTGCATAGCAGGTCCCCATCAGGAAATTATGCTTTGCGCCCAGCGAGAGGCTGCGCTATGTCCTCTCAAGATTTCGGCAAAGCGATCGCGACGCACCCTGGTCGAGATCTCATCGCCAAACTTACAGGGATTGGCCACGTCGGCTCGTACACCTCTAGGGTGCCAAGAACCTTCTTCACGCGGAATGATTGGATCTCGTCTCTGGTACAAGGGTGGTGCCGATGCAGGTTAGAATACGAGATGGCCCATAGAGGTTTCCAGAGGTTTTTAGGGGTCTGTTGTGGCAAGAGACTGTCCACTCGATGTGCATTTACTCCCCTCTTCGCTGTCAGGATCCTAGTCAAGGTGTCGATGCTTCACCGTACAATAGAGTCAGAGCTCGGCTAATCTCATGCGAAGAGTCGAGGCTTACCATATTGTGTGAGCTTAACAATTTGAGAGCCACAACTCAGTACATTTTGCATAGAGCGTCGGGGCCCTCGAGACATGCGTAAGCCCAGAGGTGCACATGTGATGCTTTGCCTCTGTAACTCACTCGCAAGTGGGGACCTAAGCAACGAGGCGTGCGGAGTTGCGGTAATGGCTCATCCCGCAGATCTCACTAAACTTCACAGTCCACTAGCAGCAGCCAATCGCGTTCGTAGCCACCGACGCGTCGCTCCACCTGGAGCGTTCCCAAACAGAACAAGCAAAGGGCCGCACGCCGGGCTGTCTCCCATCACCCATGCATGTCCACTAAGCCCCTCCAACCCCACAGTACCAAACAATCAGCGTCAGGCTCGGAAAATAGTTGCTGAATCCGCTCACTGATGGCTTTGGCGGACACCAAAAGTTTCTTTTCGTGATTTTCCCAGGCATATTGGTGACGGAGTTACGCAGCCACAGGCTGCATGATCTCAGTCAATCTCGACGAAAAATGTTACTCTGTCGAAATTACGCTAAGCGTCGAAGCCATTCCTGCAGAGAGTGGAGTGATCTTCCTGCCCGACTAGCTGCTACAGATCTTAGATTGGCATTCAGCTGCTGCAGCCATTCTTCAATCCTCGTCGGTTGCTTTTCAGTCAGCCACGGACGGACAGAAACACCCATCCACTCACGGTAAGAATTCGGGATTCTCTCAGCTTGCACATGCATCCCAATTAACATACCCACCAAGGTTGTATGCTGGTGACGGCCGCTGCCACCTGCTTGGGCAAGCCTCCTAGCAACGTGACAAACTTGTTGACGAGCAGCCATGACACAATCTTAGTTCAGTATGACGTTTCGTGGTTTGCAGCAGCCGCCAGGTACAACTGCTGCTATCGTCAGGGCCAAAGGCAGCCAGAGAGTTGCTTTACAACATCCACTGCACACCAGCAGCCGTTGAATTCTTGCTTCAAAGCAAGCGGATATTGCCATACCTGTGAGATCGACAGTGCTGTGTGTACGACGGCATGTTCCATAACTTCTACCTTGAACACTACTCTATGTTAAACGATCTTTCATCGGTGGAGGATCGCAAAGCTCTCGGAACGAAGGATAAGGCATGTGAAACGAAGATGTTGTCCCACCCTCACCAGTGGTGGCGTAATCAGCTTCTCCTGAACACCTAACGGCTCGCATGAATGTACTATTCTACCCGCACAATTGAACCCAGTTGCACCAAGCGCGCCTCACAGCTGCATGGCCGCGCAGCCTGATTTGCATGTCGATCAATCTCACCTACATCATGCAGACTAACAGCCTATGCGTCTTCCAAGCCCAGAAATCGAGATTCACAGTGGAAGAGATACCACTCCAACCAATCAAAGTGTTCTCGGACACACTCCACAGCTGATCACTCGGCGTTCAATCTCCTCACTATACGCACAGCCTTACCCACCTCCAAGCCCTTCAGCCCACCAGAGATACCCGAAGCGCACCCCACAATCCCTCCGTCATCCTCTCAAACGCATGATCCTGCGTACCCCTCTCCACCCACGCCCAACAACCTGCATGCACCTTCCCAACCCATCTCCACAGCACCCAGCAGGTCCTCCTGCCCACGTGTCGCACGCAAGCAGCAATCTGTACACTGTTGCACACACGCGAATCCACACCGTCACTCCCCTCTCGTTCCCTCACCCACGTGCCCCCTGGCCTTGCCGATACCCTTCCAAGCCGGCCCCTTCTGAACCGTGCCGACAGTTCCCCTCAAGCATTCTTGCAAGGCCGCTCCACCGCACCATGCATATGTGGAGACATGATGCCCGGGGTGCAGACGGCGGGCTTGCTTAGGCTGGTTGAGGGCGGCTAGCTGAGGAGTTATCGAATGCAAGGGGGGGGGGCCATGGATGAATGAGAATACGAGTATCGGTCTCAATCCCGTAATAACCAATAGAATCTGTTAGAAGCAGGTACTGACCACTTTGAAATCTCCGAAATCTCCGAAATCTTGGTGTGGCAACTCGGATTCTCATTCATTCACAGGCTCCCCTTGTAGCTGGGTGAGATTGACGGGTAGTGTGTTATCGCCGTAGATCTCGGCGCTTAGGAGGGCGGGGGGGGGGGGGGGGGCGCGGGGGGGGGGGGGGGGGGGGGGGGGGGCCGGGGGGGGGGGGGGGGGGGGGAGAGGGGGGGGGGGGGGGGGGGGGGGGGGGGGGGGGGGTCGCAAGGGTAAGTGTGTCAGTGGAGTGGCGCCCGATAGGAGATTAGCAGGAGGAAAATGATCGAGTGGTGGGGGTGGAGAAAGAGGGCGGATAGCAGGGAACATGGAGATATGTGATGGGCGGGTGGGAAGAGAGCTCGGGTTTTTTGGACGCTGGCTGCGAACTGCATCTTTGCAATGGATGGATGGATGGGTGGACGGACTGGAGTGCCTTATCTACAATGTATGATGGTGTGAGGTGGTGGAATATCTTATGCACTGCAAGGATACAGCCCCTACAGTAGTCGGCAGCGATCGTTCGGAACATCATTCGTCCATGGGCGGCGTTGTCATTGAGTTTGAAGGAGCAGTTGGGTCATAATGATGGTGATGGCCGTGCATCGTACTCGCGGGTATCGTGATTGAGAGCTTGTACTGCGAACAATTGTAGTGGAGAGAACAACAAAGCTAGAGACGAAGTCGTATATAGCAACAAAGGCATGATAGCTATGATCACGCATGTGCAAAAAGATTCAGTTGTAGATTACTGCGTGATCAATTCTTGTGGCGACTCATGTGCACTTCCAATACCACAACATCAAACGCTCAGTGCTCGAAAACATCAACAACCCCGTCCCACCGTCCCGCCTCCCTACTCTCCCAGTACCCTTCCTTCCCTCCCTTCAGCCTCCAGAGCTCCTCGTCTCCAAGCGCAGCCGCCTCGTCCCCCTTAACCACAGTGAACCATCTGGGCTTCCACAACTCACCGTGCTCCTCCATGACGCGCCTCCTTGCGCGCTGGCGCTCCTCAAGCCTAGCCTTCAAGCCCTCGGCTTTGTCTAGATCACCGTCTTCCCACGCCCTCTGGTCGGGTCGGAGGCGCGAGTCAGAGATCGGGATGTGTTTCTCTTCAATAGTCGTGATCTGGTTGAGCGCAGCGGCGAACGAGGTGAAACCGTAGTGCTTCTCAGGCTTGTCGACGAGCGGGCCGGCTTTCCATATGCTCTTATCGGTGGGCTGGCCGTTGGAAGTGAATTGCAGATCCGTGGTCCACTTTCCTACTGCCCCCATTGGTAGCACAGAGCCAGTGTTGTCGAAGACTTGTACGCTGACGTCCTCGGAGCGGCCAGCGAACATGCCACCAGCTTTGAAGGTGCAGACCGCTTTTGCGCCTGTGGTCTCGCTGACGATGGTCATTGTACCTGTGGGCTCGAGGTACTTTTCGCCTGCGATGACATTGCGGAGGTACGAAGTAGCGATACTCCAGGAGTAGTGCTCGTTGCTGTCATGGAGGAAGACACGCACGCGACCTTCGGTGTTGAGTTCGGCACTCTTGCCCCAGAACTTCTGGACGGGCGTAGGGGACTGCATAAACGTCCATTCCTTCGCTTCAGCTTGGCAAGCCATTCGAACTGGGCGATGGACAACCTTTTCGGCAATGAAACGGAAGCCCTTGTCTTCACGAACGAGCTCGTAGGTCTCCCCCAGCATAGGATTGAATGGCTTGCGGATGGCACGCTCTTTAACACGGTTGTTGCTGAATGTGGAGATGGCAAAGGCGGCCATATAAACCAGGCGTTCCCCATTGTCAGAGGGAGCGGCTGCGGCTGCGTCGAGCAATTCACTGTATTCGAGCTGCTCAGCTAGACGCTGCAAAGCTGACGTGGGCTCATTCGAGGAGACAGGCATAGCAATGGTGGACAAGTCCTTGCCAACATTCTTTCGTAAAAAGGCGATCAAACTTGGTGGCTGCACTTTGGGTGCTTGAACCACGTTCCTGCGCTTCACGGGCTCCAGAGGGAGTGGAGTAAGAGAGGCTGGCTTCGTAGGGAACAGCGTGGGTGCCTGGTCCATGGAGAAGCGCGCTCGATCGATGACGCCTGCTGCTTCGTGCTCTGATGAAGACTCTGATCCATCGTCTGAGCTCTCATCGTCTTGTCTTTGCACGTCTTCGCTGTCTCGCCTGATGGCAAGCAGGTTTGACTTTGAGCCGTCACCGCCTTCCGCATCGAAAAATTCGTCCGCAGACTCTTGTGAATCGATGCTGAGGCGAGAGAGCACCGCAGAGAGGGGTGCCGTCCTCCGCCTCTCCTTGCTCTGATTGATCAAATGGGAAAATTCCTTCACGACAGAATCGAGATCTCGCAACAAAGCCATACAGTGATCGTGGATGCTTTCCTCTTGTGAGGACGAGCTGTCGTTCGCACGACTATGGTTTTTTGGCACTGCAAGAGCGCCGTTGATGTTTGCCGGCAGAGGAGGCACCGGAGGAACAGCGCCAGGCGACGCAACGCCTACTTGTCCAGTTGTGCTTCTCCTAACTAGGCCACCAGATGGGCTTTGACTAGCGCTGCTGGCCTTACGTTTCCAGAAAGCCTTACGTTCTGGGGCGCCGGTCTCGGGGAAGTAGTCGTTGGACTCTTCTGAGGCCGCAGGAGACAAGCTCTCATTCAGCTTGCTTGTTGATGCGCCCGACGAGACGCCTGACGCAGTACCATACTTGGGATCAGTACTCTGAGCTAGCCTTCGCACCGCATCGCGCGATCCTGCCACCCTGCCGACCAGTGCTTCGACTCTGGCCCAGTCATTGTCTTCAACGGGGTTTGGAGTGGATGTAGAGGCCTGGAACGGATTATCACCGATCTGCAGGGTAGGTGACGCAGTGGCGACTGCTGATCGCGAGGCCTTGTCGAGTGCGTCTCTCCATTTGGAGAAGTCGGCCGCGTTGTTTGCTTTCAAGTGCCAAATCTCAGCTCCGGAGTCGACTGAAATCTCCCTGGTCTCCTCATTTGCACCGATTGCTGCGAGAGAAAGCGGTATAGCTCCGCGCAGAGCTGACGAGTGGTTGTTGCGGTAGTACGAGAGGGTCGAAGTGGTGAAGTCGAGCGAGAAGAAGCGCCTAGCATGTCCCTGGTTCTTCTTCCTCCTTTTCTTGAGCAGAACGCCGGTCATGAACGACGAGCTGGAAATACTGGCTTGTTTCGGCTTCTCATGCATGGAGCGCGGGCGCTCTGCAAGCTGCTGTGGCAGCGACTCGGACGATTCGACGGGGCCCATGGACGGGCTCGATCTGTTCAAGCTGGTAGTGCTGCCTCCTGCCATTGCCTGGGCGTAGTGCATGTGGTGACCAGACTTGGGCGGCGCACTGGTGGGATACGTCATGAGGACAAATGTTGCTGTCTTGGACACAGTCTTGGAGAAGGTGTTGTCGAAGACGAGCCCGTACATGCCGCCCTCGCCTTGTGGCACACCGTAGGTGCCCATAGACACCAGATCAGCCTCGCATTTGCCCTGCCAATGCACCTGCTTCAGCCCGATTGCAGCCAACTTCTCCAGCACAAACGTCCTCTCGTTGCGTGATGTTGACGCGCCTCGTGCTCGTGTGTGGCCGGCAGGCACCTCCAGCGCGGGCGTGGAGGGGCCATTGTCGAGTGTGGTGCCAGCAGGCAGATTCGGGGATGCGCTGGTTCCGTTGCCGGGGTGCTTGAAGATGCCAAAGTTCAGCGACTTCTTGTGCGGCTGTATGCTCCAGGAGATGGTGTGGCCGGCAGAGACATTGACCCAGCGGACAAGGTACGACTAGCAGCTAGGTCAGCCTCGATCAATGAGCTAGCACGGCACACTTACTTTGCTGTGGACTTCGATATTCTCCATTCCTGCCATCTTGTATGCAGCAGGTGTGTGCAGTGAGCCTACAGTTTGCGATAGTTGACGCCCCCTCTGCCACGCTATTCAGGTGTTCGCGGTGACGCTCGGTACCTGAACTGAGCTGAACTGAAGGACTGAGCGGCCTAAGGCAGGATCCGAGCACAGCGACTTATGACGAACCGTTGCTAGATTTCGTAGCAGGCAAACATGGCAGGAGCCCGGAGATATACGGGCGCGGGTTCTCGGGGATCGTAACGTCAGCTTCACGCACGCTGCTAGGGATTTGGACGCTGGTCACGGTCGGAGGGCGATACGGCCGATGGACGAAGAACGGTGAAAATGTCTTGCACGCTGTTGCGCGGCTCACTAAACACGCTTTTCAAGGATGTGCCTATCTATTCAGGCTCTTGTGTACAAGCAGCACCACTATGCAGTTTGTAGACAGGTGTCGCTGTCCTGCCTAGCTGCCGGGCTTGAACGTATCCTGCATGCCTATACGGCGCGGTATACGATGGCTGGGCGCATAACCAAGGGACCCTGACGTTTGCTCAGCCCTATGCCGTCCTGCTCAGCCACCTCCAATGCTGCGCCCACTCTAGCCCTCCAGCGCGCAGACCTTCACCGTCTTCAACGGCAACATTCGCAGCACCGTCTTCATGTCCGAGACGCAGCTGCAGGTGGCCGGGCGGCTCACCATGCCTGCCAACTGCCAACCCCACGTCACGGCCCACACACAAACAGCAGTCCTTGCGTGCCGTATCCGATGACGTTCGAACATTCCAGACAGTCGTGAAATCCTCCAGCCACGGGTTTTTGCGACTTCCGACTCTTCCGATATCTTGCTCATCAAATTTCTTCTGTGTACAAAGCAAGCTAGGAAATGTCAGCTGTCCGAGTTCCGTGCCAGCCTCACTCCGGCTGGCCATTTGCACGTGATAGACGGCATTGGTGGGAGCGCGATGACTGACTATACCGGAACATTGATTACGATCTCTAGCATATTGTACGAATTGTCGAACGACATCCGGACGAAGCTCAGGAACGTTGGTTTACGTCAAGCTCGATCCGACACTTACACAGTATACTTCTTCTTCGCTCCTGCCGTGAACCATCCTGCGATGCTCTGATTGGTTCATCGCACCAAAGCGTTCTCATCAGTCAGCCACGTTCACTCCAGCCGCAACACCATAAAACTTATACGACATGCATCCCTTCGCCCGGCGCGCAATTCATGTTCCAGGTCCAGCATGATTCCATCAACCTCAAAATTGACGACGTACTTTAAACATCATGTTCGCCGCGTGTTCGATCCGCACCGAGCCATACCTCTTCAGATGCGGAGAGACCAATGACCCAGTAGATTAGCCTAGCTCAACGCCTCCCGTCACTCCAGTCCCCGGGTGCGACATGAGCTTTGCCATATGCAATTTCTCCGCGAACCTCTGGACCTGTTTCAATGCGGTGCCTCAATATGTGGGGTAATCTATGGAGATCAATCTTAATTAATTTGTCTGTTTCGCGCCGGGACCGTGCCCGCGCGAAAGGGTAATGTATGATCATCAGGTACTGTTATTTGAGCAGGAGGATATATAGAAGATATCGTCCCGCTTGCGAAGAACTACGAAAGCTTGCCTGGAGTTTTCCACCGTTTCAGCCACCATGGTTAAGTCAACGTCTCTCCTGCTGCCGCTGGCGGCTTCTGCTGCTGCAGCCCCAACATGCACATGGTCGTCATGGAAGAATGTCAAGAACCTCTTCATCTTGTAGGAAGACCCAGCCTAAGCTGTAACAATTGATACTAACACCCTCCAGCGGTGACAGCTACACTCAGACCGGCTTCGACGTCAACGGCACCCAGCCCAACGCCGCAAACCCCTTCGGCAACCCCCCATTCCCGTAACTCCACCACACCACCACTCCCCTCTGAACCTCCCCTAACACATCCCTAGCGGTTGGACCTCTTCCAACGGCCCCAACTGGGCCGGCTTCCTCGCCACAACCTACAACGCCTCCTTCATCAAAGCCTACAACCTAGCCTACGGCGGCGCAACCGTCGACTCCTCCCTCGTAACCCCCTACGCGCCCACCGTCCTCTCGCTCGCAAACCAAGTCGAACAGCAATTCGTGCCGCGCTACGGCTCGCACCCAGCCGACGCACCCTGGACATCCTCGGACTCGCTCTTCGCCTTCTTCATCGGCATCAACGACGTGGGCAACTCGTGGTGGCTGAACAACAGCACTTTGTATGACGCGATATTCGCGCGCTACAGCGGGCTGGTGGAGCAGGTGTACGCGACGGGTGCGCGCAACTTCCTGTTCCTCAGCGTGCCGCCGATTCAGCTTGCGCCGCTGACGCTGGGGCAGAACGACGGCGGGTATGCGGTTGAGAACGAAGGGAAGGTCATTGCGGACTGGAACAAGCGTGTGGTGGCGCTGACCAAGGCGGTGAAGGCGAAGCACAGCAACGCGAACCTGTTCGTTCACGATACCTACAAGGTCTTCGACGACGTGATCAAGAACCCCAAGGCGTTTGCGCAGACGAGCGGCCTGAAAAACGTCACGGGCTTCTGTGCCGCGTATGCAAAGTACGTATCCCCCCCCTCCCCCCCCGACTACTCCTTTGCGTCGATTGCCGTCAAGAGAGAGAGAGGGTTTCGCGTGTGGAAGCACGGCTAATGCGAGCCAGTGGCACGCCGACCTGGACCACCAAGGACCCCAGCTGCCAGTACGCAGTCAACGAATACCTGTGGCTCAACGACCTGCACCCAACGTACCCCGTGCACAACGCCACGGCGGCGAGCATTGCCGCGTTTCTGAAGAAGCAGAAGTGCTAGACGACGAGCTGGTCGGCTTCAATCTGCAGATGGAGAGCGCATGAAGGATGTGTGTGGACTATGAGATGCAGAGAATGAACAAATGTCACAGAGATGTAGAAATGACATTTCCACTTTGGTACTCATTATGATACTGAACTTTTCTGTGCGGGTGTAACGGACTCGGTCTACATCACTTTGATCTCCGTTCTAGGACAATATTGCCAGGGTGTGGAGCCTCTTGTGGTGAATGGAGACGCCAGGGAGACATCAAGATCGGCAGTGCACTGACGTGCGCGATGCTGACTGATTGAAATGGGTATATTGATGCCGCTACATAGATATGCAAGATGGATGGTGACTGCAAATTTAATTATATAACGATGCCAAGCGGCAAAGGATTCTTTTGATAGTGTAGTCGTCGTGGTGCGCTGGAACGCCAATATGCAAGGACCAAACCAATACAGAAGATTCTGGCTTCCGAGAGCCAGGATGATAAGAAAGCGGGTGCACCCAATGACACGCGAAATAATGGAACTCGGACTCTAGATCGCAATGTCGATGTCGAGATCCATGCTCGCGATGAAGTCGTCATCCGTCTTTGGTTTCCTGAATGTCGGCAGACCCTTGCGCTCTGTCTTCTTCCTGTCCTGGGGCTTAGGTGTAGTGGCTCTCGACGAGGCGTCGTCATCACCGAAGAGCGCATCTGTCTCGCTCTTGAGCACAGCCTCCTCCTGTGCTTTCTTGGCTTCTTCTTCTGCGCGCTTACGTGCTGCTTCCTTCTTCTGCTCCAATTTCTTCTGGCGCTGCTGATCCAACTGAACCTTTCGTACACGCTCCGCCTCTCTGATGCGGTTGATGCGGTTGAGTTCTGCAGTCTTGGCAGCGGCAGCTTCTGACTGTGTTTGTATTCTTGGCTGGGCGTCGATCGAGTTGCGGTGGAGAAGGTGTTGGTATTGCTTCGCCTTTGCAATGCGTGCGTTGATCTCTGGCTCGGTCCAGTGATGGTTCTGGAGGCTCTTGAGGTCGTTGTACTTCCGCTCAAGGAATGATTTGGTGGGAACTTTCGAGTTTGCCTCAGTGAGAGACTGCTTGTATATGTCGAGGTCTCGCTCGTCAAATCGCTGGTTCGACAAGAACTGGAACTGATAGTCCTTCTTAGTCGAGCCGTGCTGTGCGATGACGTATTGGTCAGTCGCAATTTTCGCTCCGTTCTTGCCCTCGAAGACGTATGGTTTGCCCGTGTTGATACCTGTGAGCATTGATCAATGAAGGTCTTGAGGACAGAGAAGTGTACATACCTTTGATCTGCGCCATCTTGTACATTGTTCGACGTTGCGCATCCTGTCCAACACCAACACGTCCGAATGTACCTGTAACGGCATCTTCGAAGCCTGGGTAGAAGCAGACCTCGGAGAAGAACCCACGGCCGACTCGTACGGAATCAAAGTCACGAAGAGAGGCCGGCACCTCTTCGCGAACCTTCGCAGGCGCACGGTCGTCCCATTCAACGTCGCTCTCGCCGTCGGCATCGAGGTCTGAAGGGCCGTCACGGTCCGCTGAGCTCGATCTCCGGCGGTTGTTGCGGCGGTCGGTGTCTCGGTCTCTCTGCTGACCACGTTGCTCTCGGTTGCGTTTGTACTCCTCGAGCTTGTCGTTCACCCTGGCCTTGACCTTTGGCCGCCTGTTCTCCTCAGGCTCCTCCGAGTCAACTTTGCGCTTCCTGTCGTTGTTCAGGTTTGCCGCACGCCGAGCCAGCTCAGCTGTGAAGTTGGCTCTGCTCATCTCCTCGGCACGCTGGCCAAGAATCTCTTCGCGGTCCAGCTGCGACATGTTCATGATTCTTCGCTTGTCGGCCTCGTCGATGTATTTGCCCTCGAGGGGGTAGGGCACGTCGGTTGCCCGTGCAGGGGGCTCATCGTCGCGGTCTGAGTCGGACTCTTCCATAGCATCTGAGCCTAGTGAATTTGGCGAAGAGGCTGCTGGCGATGAGCTAGAGAGAGTCAGCGTCATTCATGAGGTGGCCAGGCTGCATCAAAAGCAGAGCGGTTGCTGGACGCCATTTTGAAGACGGCGCAATGACGGCGATGATGAAAAGAGAGGAAAGGAGATCACTCACGCCTCGCCTTCTTCAACGTCCGCCTCTTCGTCACCGCCAGCGAGGGCGAAGAGCTCGTCGTCGATATCAGACATGGTGATGAGGATATCCTCAAATTTGCGGAGAGTTGAAAATGCTTCCTACGAATTCAATCGAGAAAAAATTGGCGTAACGGAGGATGGTAGGCGGAGAGGCGTCCAGAATCAGGGGTGTGGAAGAGACGTTGTAGCTCAGAAGTCGGGGAAACGAGGACGAAAGAGCTCTTGGCGTCGAGCGCGTCAAGTCAAGTCAACGCGAGCGAAAAGTGGGCCCAAGCGTGGTGAGCTCATCGATGAGAGCTCGCCTTCACTTTGACTTATTCGCTGTCCTTCACGTTGCTATTGCGACCCCGCAACTATAGCACCACAATAGCATAGCGCAATATGTCCGCCAGATTGCTTCCACCTCGCACATTGGCCCGCTGCCACCCACTCATCCTCGACTTCCTCGCACCACGAACCATCACACCATGCACATCGACATCGACAACGCAGTCGCGCCCACGGCGGCGACACCAGAGCACCGCACCCCACACACCCAGCAACTCGCATGCACCCACACCCTCGTCCGCCTCAGCTTCAAATCTCAACCCCCCAACCAACAACGCAACCGTTTCCTCCACCACACCCAAGCCCTCCAAACCCATCCACGAACTTACTGCCGACCAACGCGCCTTTCTCGCCTCCGCCCTGCGCGTGAACCAAACAGGTGAACTGGCCGCAATCCTCATCTACGCCGCGCAGTCGCCGCTGCTCGTGCGCTCGCACCCGCATCTGCGGCCGTTGATGAAGCACATGTACGACCAAGAAGCTGGGCACTACAAGTTCTTCAACGAGGTGATTTCGAAGCACCGCATCCGGCCGACGGCCATGACTCCGATTTGGACCGCAGCAGCGAGCGTGCTGGGGTGGGGCACGGCGTTCCTGGGGCGCGAGGCGGCCATGGCGTGTACAGAGGCTGTGGAGACGGAGATTGGGACGCATTACAACGAGCAGGTGAGGGTGCTGCTTGACTGGGCGGGGAAGTGCGAGGAGAGGGGGGAGAGTCTGGGGCCTGAGTTGGAGGCGTTGCTTGGTGAGTTGAGGAGGATAAGGGACGAGGAGTTGGAGCACTTGGATCATGCCGTGGAGAACGATGCGAAGGAGGCGAGGCCGTATGAGTTGCTTACTGAAGGGATCAGGGCGGGGTGTCGGGGGGCGATTTGGGTCAGCGAGCGGGTGTAGATGTGTATGATGATTGTGTTGTACGATACAAGAGATGGAATTGAACAAGAATAGTAAATGTAAATATCCACTTGCTATCCAACACCCAAAGCACCATACTCCACGCTGTAACGCCGTTCGCTTGTATACACAGCTACTCGAATCCACCACTCAAGTCGCCCAAAACACTCCTCATCCCACCCATCTTCCTCGCACCATCGACCTTCTTCTTGAGAACCTCCTTCCTCCGCTTATCCTTCTTCTCCAATAACGCCCTCCTCTCCGCCTCTCTCGCCTGAGCATGGATATTGCTCCTGCCCGTGCCACCTCTCCTGACACTCCCCTCACTACTCTGGCTGGTACGCTGGCTCTCACTCCTCTCACTCACGGCAGACAGATTACTAGTCGCCTGTCGTATCAAGCTTGGCACCCTAAAGCCCGGCACCGCGCCTGCGCGAGACGGAGCGTGGAATGCCAGACCGCCTGCGCTGTCCTGCGATTCCTCGAGTGTCGACTGTCGACTCAGTGTGAGGCGATCGACTACGGCTTTGCGCACTGGCTTTTCGACAATCTCGAGATCCGAGTCACTGTCGGACAAGTACTGGCTGTCTGGAATTACGATGCGCGAGTCCTCAAGCAACTCGGAGACGGAGTTTTGTACGTCGGCGAGCGTGACCGGCCGTCGTGCGAGGCCATTATCGGTGCGGCGCAGGTTCGGGGGAGGGCGGTTCTCCTTTTGAGATGATGTGGGAGACTTGCGCTTCAGCGGATTCGGAGGAGGCATGTCTTGAGAGTCGGTCTGCGAATCCGGGACTACCATCTCAGCTTCAGCTTCTGATCCCTCCTGTGGCTGCTGTGATTGAGATTGGGAGTCATCCGCATAAATGCTTTTTGGCTCTGGCATCTCGAGGAAGTCATAGTCTGCGTCGTCTGCAAAGTCGGCGAGGGTCTTGAAAAAGGCTTGCTGCTTGGGATTTTCGGCAATCTTGCCAATGTTCTCGTCGCTCATAAGTGCCTTTTGCATGCGGGCAAAGGCAGCGCGCTTCCGGCGCTGCTTCATCTCGGCTTCGTCCTCGCTGTCAGACATGTCAAAAGCATCGCGGCCGGCACGCTTGCGTAGACCGCCGTTCATAAGATCTTTGTAGAGTTGATTGACATTCTTCTCGTCGTCCTTCTTATCCTTGTCACTGCAGATATGTTAGTGGTATGCAATCAAGATGAACCAGAATGCTTACGCGTAGAAGGCAGCGATTTGACGCTCGTCGACTTTGACATTGTTGTGGTCGATCATGTTTTTTAGTTCCTCGTCCTCTTCGCCGCTATCGTCGTCGCTTGCTCCTCCAATGCCGGCGTACTCATCCTCAGACTCGTCGGCCTGCTCCTGAACCACGTCCTTGGCAGCACTATTCTTCTTGTTGAAGTTTTCAATGGCCTTCTGTTTCTTAGCGCCCTTCTGCATGGCGCGGAGGGCATCTTTGTGCTTTGGTGGCTGTTGGATGTCATCGACATCACTCAGATCAGAGACAGCGTGAACAAGATCTTCCTCAACGTCAGACAACTCGTCCATGGCCTCACGACGACCACGCTGCAATTTGCCAGTTCGGCGCTTCAAGGGTGACTCTGCCACTGACATCATGACAGTCTCGACGGTGGAGGTCGGCATCGTGAAGCCAGCTGGTGAGCGAGTGAACGAGAAGCCAGCATCTTGTGTCGGTTCGGGAGCTTCAGAGAACTGGGTTCGCGAAGGGCTTGGGCCAATAAGCTCACCTATACCCAAACTGAACTGAGATTCGGCTTCAGCTTGAGATGCTTTGCGCGGAGACACAAACAGTTGACTGTTCGGCACAAGTGTGTCATGGTTCTGACTGAACCTGACACCCGGTTGGGTATCCGGCAAGCTGCGCAAGAAATCCAATGAGTCTTGCTCGGGTCCTTGATATGTGGCTTGCGTGTCATCAAGGTTTGCCATGGTTCCAGCAAACATTTGTGTGAGCCCAAGACCGGTGCTCAATTCGCCGAAGCCAAACGCTGCTTTCGCTTCATCTTGTGTCGCTTCTTGAGTGGGAGATCCAAGCTTCGGATTCTCATCATCGCCTTCGTCGTCATCGTCGATTACTCGTCGACCTCGCTTGGCTGTGCCCCTACGTGTAGGCACACTAAGCTCATCTTCGTCATCGACCACCTCGTCCACCTGAGGCAAAAGCATGATCGCTTTTGCAGCTCTCTCAATCGAGCCATCAACCGCATTTGTCTCTTCTTCTTCAGCCTCCATGGGCTCATCCTCAGAGCCAGAGAGCTCAAGTTCAGCCTCCTCTTCCTCTTCCTCTTCCTGATCCTCGTCATCACCCTCTACTACATTCTCGTCATCGCTGCCCACGAAGTCTTCATCTGATTCGTCACTAGAGGGAAGCTCGTCGGCCAGCTCGCCGTTGGCTTTTGCCTGCTTCTTCTCCTGTTTGGCAAGCTTCAGATCTTCCTGTCGTTGCTTCTCAAACTGGGCCACCATGTCCTCGACCTCCATCTGATGCTTCTCCCGCTCCTCTGCAGTTTCGATGTGGATTCCACGTCGCTTGAGCTCTTCGACCCTTTCTTCACGCACTCTCTGTGCCTGCTGACGAGCTTTTTGGGCTAGAGAGAAGTGCATCTCACTGCGGCTGATGGTTTTTGGACCTTTGCGTGTGCTCTTCGGGGATGTGAGGTGTGCGAGGTGACGAAGAGTCACAAACGACTTCAACTCATCTTGCTCTTTCGTCTGAACGCGGTCGAAAACAGCAAATCTGCTTCTAGGCAAAGCTTTCGTGTCGTCTTCAGAGTCAGAAAGCTCCACCATGGTACTGTCTGAAGGTTGAGCACACTGTACAACGACTTGCTGTTCCTGTAATGGCCAAGAGCGTGTAGGGAGGTGAGCGAACTCCGGAGCGCGACCTTTCCCTTTATCTACTCTTATGGGTACGGGCGTGGTGTCGTCCGTGCCTGGTTTGAAAACAGCTTTTGGTGTGATGTTGTTGCTCCCGACCTCAACTTTCTCGAACTCAGCATCCTGACGTGGTGGGCTCGTGGGTGGCGTATCATGCGTCGTTTGTGCTTCAACATCGGATGATACAAGCGTTGTGGTTTTCTCTGGGCTAGTTGGTGCTGTAGTCACCTCCTCCTCTCGCCCATTGAATCCAAATCTAGTGAATAGGTCTTTTGTTGAGTATCTCTTTTTCGTTTTGGCCTGATGAGTGAGCTGCATGTTACGGCTGATTCGTTGCTGATCGCGGGCCATGGCCTCCAGAGCCTTCTTGCCAGCCCGTCGGGTGGGTTTAGCCTGTTGGGTCAATCGCCTGTCAATTTCGCCGTCACTGTCACTGCCCGCGTCCTGGCCTGGTACACGCACAGAAGCCTTCTCTTGCGCTAATTGAGCAGCTTCCTCCTGTTGCTTTGCCAGCCTCTCTGCTCTGATACGCTTGACGCGCTCTTGCAATTCCGTTGCAGGGGCGCGTGGTGGCGATCCATCCGAGTCAGAGACTGCTGACGGCCGAAATTGTGATCGCTTCTTGGTTGGAGATGGCCCTGGCGACACAAACAGCCCAGGAGACGACTGACGTGATCGTAGGCGTGGTGACGAAGATGCGTGTCGACTCGGTGACTTCTGCATCTCGACTAGAGTCCTACGGGCAAAGTTGCGTACTGGAATTGGCTCCTCTTCATCACTCTCGATAGTGGCGGCAAGACCAGGTGCCACTTCCTGTGCCTGTTGCTCCTGTATTTCCTTCTCTGCCGCCAATCGTTGCTTCATACGTTGATACGCACTCTCTGCGTCCACTTCTGCGTCCACTTCTGCGTCCACTTCTGCGTCAGCGTCGGCGTCGGCTTCAGGTGACTGGATTCGAAGCCGGCTCTTTGGTTCGAATGAGGGTCTCGTGATCTTATTCGGTGCATCTTCAGAATCTGAAGCTTCGCTTGCAGAATCCGCGCTGCTATCTGAGGAATCACTCGAATCCGATTTACGCAAAGCAGCCAACAACTTCATCCGAGGCTTTGAGGCCGCAACGGATGGGCTTAGTGACGTGGTCGCCATAATGTTTACGTGCGCGCGTGGATGCGATTTGGACGGAGTGGTGCGGTTTGTCGGACGCGTATTGGGATGGGATCAAGAGCAGATGCTGTTGACAATGAAAGCGTATAGACTCTCTATGCTCGCCGAAATCAAGTGCTCATAGTAAGCACAACAACGATCAGAAACTTAACGGTGCAAATGTCCGTGGCGGGAAGAGCTCGAGCAAGCATCAGTATCAAAGTGCTTCCATGCGGACGCGACGCAACGCGACGCGACCGGCTAGCCCGATCGAGTCAAGCGCCACCGTGCCCCTCTTTCAGATTCTTGAAGCACGTCCAGCATTGCTCAGCATACCGACGTACTAACAGTGCAGCAATATTCAGGAGCTCATCAGATAGTGCAATGCTCAGCTGCATTATCATCCGCAAGTCTGCTGCTTCGATAGTCCTCTGTTATGTCTCTTCTCTATAAGCACGGCTTTCGGAGGAGCTGCCGTTTGTCGCAACACACATCGATGCGCTCAATAAACAGATGGCTCACGTCGACAGTGAACCTTTTTCGTTACGCTCCTACTACCCAAAGCCGCCATTGCAAGTCAATCAGAATCAACTACCGCCCCCGCGGACATTGGTTCCGGAAATGACATCCCTTGTCGAAATGCAAGTTCGCTGATCATTCGTGAAATCAAATACTTTCCTTGGTTCCTCTGGCTTCCGACAGAATGAGCTCACCTGACCCACAGTGCGGCTTTGCTCGTAAGCTCTGAGGCTGTGCTGGCTCTAACGCCATCAAGAACACCATGGTTTCTTCTCTTGTCTTGAGTCCAACAGCTTATTATCGAAAATGCTTATGGTGGTGCTAAGAAACTCCACCTTTCCAGTTAGCCCAAACCTTCCAACGCTCCCACGTGTGCAGTGCTCGTATCGGAAACTATGTTCTCGCAACCCCCAGCATAGTTCAAACACACTGCTCGGCTCAATGCTATTTGTTCGTACGAATGAGCAGCTACGCGGCATGGAATCTCCGGACGCCTCGGTCCTGCATGCTGACACCGTCATTTGCTCGTTTTCGCTTCCATGAACGATGTTTCATGTTTCTCGGCCACTAATCTGGATGCGAATACAACTTCTGAAAAGAACTGTCGTTATTTTACGGCTGATACAGCTTCCCATGTCATTCTCGAAATAGCACATGTTCAGGGAACCAGCTCAATCATACAGAACCCTACGGAGTCATACTCGGCCGCCAAGAGCGCCCTCCTGAAGTTTTATCGATAGTGCAGGGAAGCGGAAGCGGAAGCAGATCCTCAACGACTGGCTCCATACATTTGGTGCGGAGTGCAGAATCTTACTTCCACTCCACGTCTTGAATGACGACGAACTACGGCCGCAAGCAGGGGCCGACCTGCAAACATGACAACACACTCGAGATATATCCAAGGTGGATGCGGTGATTAAATAACGATCGTCTGTTTGAGTGGAAGGTTTGAGGGTACATGCTGTTCAGGACCCCTGGGGTATCTACACACAGTACACACAGGAATCTTGTGCAGCAGCTCTACAAAGGTTCAAGGGCGCACCCTGTCATGCAGGTCTGAGCCTCGACTGGGTTGCATCTTAAACGCAGGCGTCGAGCCAATTATCGACTCGCGAGGCGTTGTTGCGCCACAATGTGGGGGGCTGCACCCGGAGCCCCTGGTTCGCGAAAGCGATGCAAGGCTCCAGAATTCATCGCAATAAACAAGCAAGTCGATCCGCAACCCGCAAGGCTGTGAGGAAGCTGAGAGCGTGGTACGATGTATCTAGTCGCCCGATACGATGGGCGACAAGAACAGAACGTCTCTTCGAGTTTAGTGTTGTTTCACAATGCTCGCTCAGGGGTAGCATTCGAAGAACCGGAGCCCAGCGGCACTACCACGGCTGTCCTGGCGATCGCTCAGGTACATTGCTCGCGTTCGCCGTTGCGCGTGACGGGTCTGGTGGATTCACAGAAGGGAAATCGAAGTTTTTGGGCCTTTGAAGCGTTCGTTGGAGCGACACAGGCTCACTGGCGAGATCTGCGTACTATATTTACAAAACCCTGCGCGGTATTGATGACTGCCTGCATGCCTGTAGCGCTAAGTGGTTTCATCCGGACCCTCCCAGGGCTTGTTGAAACGATCTCTCTTCTAAACAAGAGCCACCCGCCTCTCCGCTCGGGAGATTAGACGATCAATGTCTTCCTGACGGCCTAACTTCCGCACTTGTCCTTGTCCAACCGCTCTGACAAAATCGCCGCACCTTCTCGAACGCCATTTCGCCATTTCGCGTACCGCTGACCCCTTTCGCTGCGACACCAACACCACGACCTCGCGACGACTCGTCAGAACCAGATTCGGGCGTGATATTGGCTTTTACGCGCGAATCTGGATAACATGGAGAACGAAGATCCTCAATTCTACCAATATGGCACGCCGCAGTCCAGCAATTCCTTCAAGCGCCCGCGCCGCAGTCTTCAAAGCTCGATGCCCTTGGGTAGCGTGTCCGAAAGCGCGACACCGTCACCCCGGATCTCTGCCCACGGCTCACTGAATCCTACCGTCATCGATCACATACACGGCTTGAAGCACTTGGACGACCAGCAAATCCTGTTGTTGCTGCAGGCGGCGCGCAATGGAGGTTCGTGTCAACAACGCATCCCTGGCTATGCATTGTCTCATACACACGCAGATGGTATGCGAGTACCCGACAGGTCCTCCATGATGTCGACGTCGACGATGAGTAGCCGAGCGTCATCGTATTTGAGCGTTCCTTCCAGTCGCGTACCAAGCATGCTGTCCGACCCTCGCTCGTCAATCGCTTCAACCGACTCGTCGTTCACGCACTACAGCGCCGCCTCTTCGCGCATGTCCACAGCATCTTCGCGTCTGTCAACGATCTCCACCGCTTCGACACCAGCACCGAAAAACTTCGCTTGCACATTTTGCGACAAGGCTTTGAAATCGAAGCCATACTGGAAGTCTCACGAGGAGGAGTTCCACGAGCAAAGACTTACATGGCGCTGTCCGGACTGCGAGCAGATATTTCACGCGGGCAAGCGCTTTCGTGAGCATCACACTAAGCTTCACGTATGTTACACGACTTTTCCTTTGCTTGCTCTGTACTGACTACGTAAAGGGCTGCGAACATTGCAAACAGCCAAGGGAGAGTGGGCAGCCTACCAGCAGGAAAGCTTCTCCCTGCGTGAAGAAATACGAAATAGTAATGCACGACAAGGATGCATGGGGTTGCGGCTTCTGTGCGACTCTACTGACTACTTGGGAAGAGAGATGCGAGCACATCGCACTGCACTTCGAAGAGAAGGGAGGGGTGAAGTGGAATTTCACCAATGTTATCCTCGGTCTGCTGAAGCAGACTGATGCAGCGCATGCATGGAATACTTTGCTTACGCAGCGCCACGGAGACGAACAAAACTGGCCAAAGCTGACCTGGGAATCCAAAAAATGCAACCGCCTGCGATACAAACTGGAGACCAAGTGGCACACCAGTGCATTCGACATCGAGAAGTTGGTTCAGGACACCTACGATCTGGCCGAAATCGAGCCTAAGGATGCCGTCGACTCTGTACCAGAGATGACACCTGACGCGTCTGAGCCAAACGACTCAGCTCATAGCGAGATTGTCGAATTCAAATTGGAGACAGCTGACTTTGCAAACGATTCGAGACTACAGAGCTCACACGGAGTTCCACAAGATCAACAGATGATGGATCTAGATCCCGACCCTCCTCAAGCTATGCATCACCAACAGTCATTCCAACAAAGCCAATGGCCAGTTAGCGCCGACATGTCACAGGCTCACTTGACTGCCGATGCAAATATGGGCGCTTATGGTGGCTATAACACAAGTATGGCGACAATGTCGGCGTCCTTCGCGCAGCCGCTCCCACAACAGAGCTTTCAACAGCAACAGACGTGGCCAAACACGGACTTCGTATCGACATCCGACCTGATCAACTTCCAACAATCGACCTCGTACATGAATTATCAGCAACCAAAGGAAGTCGTGTCCGTCCCGACCTCGCAGTATGCCAACTTTGCCCACTACCCCCAACAACAACCCCAGCAAAGGCAAAGTGTTCCTCCGGATTTCATGACTGGCAACCCGTCGTCTTCTCGAAAATACGTGCCGAAGCTGGTGAATATCTCGAACTCGAGTCACCGGGCTATGCATCCCCAACAGCAGCAGCAGCAGCAACAACAACAGCATCCGCCTGCGCCTCCGCCCAAGGATGAATCACAAGGCAATCGTTTCTCAAGGATGATCATGCGAAGAAAACCAAGCAACATCTCACAACACGGTGCCCAGAGAGACGCTATGAACTGGAACAACGAAATGAACTGGGGATGAGTTGACTCATAGTCCAGCATCTGGACTGTTTCATGCACAACACACCTCACTGTAAAAAGTGATTCCGAACCTCGTTTCAGTGACGGCTCGCCGACTAAAGTGCCGCGCCGAGCTGAGCGAGCTACACGACACCACCACGGAGCTGTACTCTTCATATTTCCTATCGTCTCTGAGTTTGGAAGCAAGGTATACCCATAATGTAGCGTTATTTACGGCTTTTCTATCATGTTTTGGTCTACTCAAAAGATATTCTCCTTCATGTTATTTTAGTGTCTTCACCACATATCCCCAAGACCGCATTTCTCTGAACATTCCACGCAGCGTCCGTAGCAATTGATGTAATGAGGCAGGGTGGCTTTGATTTTGAAGGCGACGCCTATAGATGGTCAAATAGTGCACCGAATGTTTCCTAGATAATGTAAGATTATTGACACTCAGAAAGATGAGCTTGTATTTTGACATCGCGGACAGAAGGTTGACTAATTGCCATATTGTCCCCACTGTTCCCGCGGAGCGTCCGCCGCCTCGACCTGCTCAATTGGTAAGACGCGCGACATCGCGCTATGCTTCCCCGCGCCTGGCCCATGCGTCATCCTTCAAAGGTCATGGAGTCACAAATTCCTCAAGAGAGCACTATCGATATTCGTGATCTGGAATCACGCACGCTCTGTCAGCAAGGCAAGACACGTTCTGAGTACAAATACTACCCGATCATATCGATTGAAGCTCTGGACCTTTTTTCTCGTGCATTGCAACGCCTTCGGCTGTTTGCATTCCTGAGGACTCTAGAACTTGTATCGAAGACTGCGCCGTACGACTTCCACAGCACATTCGATAGTTCTGTCAGCAGGGTGCCGCCAGCAGGGTGCCGCCAGCATGGCGCAGTCGCAAGCGACGCAATTAGCAATCGTCCTCTCTGCCTTCCTCTTGCCTATCTTGATCTACCTGTACTTCACAAGGTCACAAACGAAGAAAAGCAATGCTGGGCCCCTACCCCCACCGACTGAGATCACGGCTCTTTACATCCATCCAATCAAGTCATGTCACGGCATCAGGGTGCAGTCAGCAAAGTTGCTTTCCACTGGACTCGACCTTGGTAAGCCTGCGACTGATATCTTCACGCTGATCGGTGGCTGACTATATATCCATCCAGATCGACAATGGATGTGGGTAACGGCAGACGATTACGAATTTTTGACCATCCGCCAAAACGCGAGAATGACTCTCATCCGCCCGACATACAGTGCCAAAACCGACACTCTCACTGTCACAGCACCGGCACCAAGTTCTGTTGACGAGAAACTCGAGTTCAGCATCCCGGCACACCCGTCCGCAGATTGGCTTTCATCCAACACCGAGCGCCATGAGGCCAAGATCTGGAATCAATGGACACCCACACAAGTCTACTCGACAAAGCTGACCGCTCCCTTCAACGACTTCTTCGGTAAAGAAGTTCGGCTTGTATACAAAGCGCCTCAGTCCAGCGAACCACGGCCCCTCCGCTCCAACGGTGCAGCCGACGTGTTGGGCCGAGAAGCATCGACCTGTTTCCCCGACCTGATGCCCATCCTCGTAGGCAGCCAATCCAGCATCGACGAGCTGAACAGCCGCATCAAAGCCGCCGAGAACGGCGATCTGACACTCGACGTATCGCGCTTCCGCCCTAACATTCTGGTGCGCGGACAGGCTTCTGCGCCTTGGGACGAGGACCGCTGGAAGACCCTGCGTATCAAGTCGTCCGGCAAGACGGTTACGAATCTGGATGTTACACAGCGCTGTGCGAGATGCCATGTGCCAAATGTGGATCCAGAGACAGCAGAAGAGCATAAGCGGCAGCCGTGGGATACGCTGATGAAGTATCGCAGGGTTGATGAGGGTATCACATACAAGCCTTGTTATGGCATGTTGTGTGTGCCCCGCGAGACTGGAGAATTGAGGGTGGGGATGACGCTGGAGGTGACGGCGGTCACTGATCAGCATCGGTATATTGCCGGCTTCTAGGGACAATAGTCACAAGGTGTCTCAGACGATAGTGTATCTGAAGCCCAAAAGAAGCGATTTGATTGCTCAGGCCAATTCTCCTAGGATGACAGAGGTGTATGAATGTTTATAGGTGAATTGTACGTTATATGTTCATCTATATCTCACTACATAGCTCATGCCTCAAGCTTTGCAGGAGGCGCTTCATCCTCTGACAGCTTCGGCTGGGGATCCGCAAGCTTGATCTTGCCCTGCTCGTCGTACACGATTTCCCTAATCTTTACGCACCTCAGGTGATTCCTTCCTCCACTGAGAGTACTATCATGGTAGAACAGGTACCACTTCCCCTTAAATTCCGCAATGCTGTGGTGCGTGGTCCACCCGACAACCGGCTCCAGGATCCTTCCGCCATAGGTAAATGGTCCTACGGGGCTATCACCAGTCGCATAGCACAAAAAGTGCGAGTCGCCCGTGCTGTAGCTAAAGTAGTACTTGCCGTTGTACTTGTGCAGCCATGCAGCCTCGAAGAACCGCCGGTCATGGTCTTCGGCTTGTATAGGCTTCTGTGTCTCAGGATCCAGGATCAGGACATCGGTGACTGGGGATGTGAATTGTGTCATATCGTCTGTGAGTTTGCCAACTTTTGCGGTAAGCGCGTCGCCACTTGTGGGCTCAGCGCCTGACTTGTCGAATTTGCCTGTCGTCCAGCATTGCAGCTGGCCACCCCAGATACCGCCAAAGAACAGGTACGCAGAGCCATCGTCATCCACAAAAGTGGCCGGGTCGATGCTGAAACTGCCCTGAATATAGTCTGGCTCTGGCTTGAAAGGGCCTTCGGGCTTATCGCCAACTGCAACGCCGACACGGAAGATGCCCTCCTTGTCTCGCGCAGGGAAGTAGAGATAGTATTTCCCGTTCTTGGTGGCTGCATCAGGCGCCCAAAGCTGTTTCGAAACCCATGGAACGTCTTCCTGTTTGAGGACTACACCGTGATCTGTTACAGGTCCGCCGACGGTCTCCATGCTGAAGACGTGATAGTCGGCCATGTCGTACTGGTCACCATTGTCGTTGTCCTTGATGTCTGTCTCACGGTCGTGCGAGGGGTAGATGTACAGCTTCCCGTTGAAAACATGAGCCGAAGGGTCAGCGGTGTAGACGTGGGTCACGATGGGTTCTTTGTCGGCCATGGCTGCGGGGTATCAGCGATGGGTTTTGTGGTAGAGAGTGGTCGCGTCTAATCCTATAGGCGTAGGCATCGCACGTTTTTATGCAGAGGGGTACTGTCCGTATGGCGGACCAATAGCCCTGATTAACCGCCGGCACGGTGAAGCAGGAGCCAAGAGCGTTTGTGGGGCCCATGACGGCCGCATTGCTGCTGAATTGAGATCAGTCAAGGGTGCCGTGGAGGATGAACTCTTGAGAGTAGTGGCGGGCGTGTTTAGCCGGCAATTCTTCCGCTCCACGATTCGGAGTGATGACAACCGAGCAAGCGCGAAGGCAGTACAGACAGCCCTTTTTGTCGACACTGAAATTGTTGCCGTGTCGTATCGGTGTTGTTCCTAGCTTCACGCGTCGACCGGTGCTTTCCCTAGCAAAGTTGACAAAGATGGGCAATTTCCCACCAGCCTCACCCTTTCCTGGATCATGATCGCGACTTCCTGTTCAATTCTCTCCTGCCTCAGTTGTCGTATAGCGTCCTCGGCCATCTGCATTATCTTCTCTTTTCTCTCCACCCTGCTTGCCCTCTTACGGCCAATCAGAATCTTTTCTCGTTCGCCTCTTTTCTTATCCTGGCTATCTTATGCTCTTCTTGCGACAGTCGCATGACGAGGATGGCTGTTGGTTTGTTACGCTTCATCTCGAGCCAATTTTGCTGCAATTTGTCTTTGGTGATGATGTTTGGGAAGTGCATCCTCTTGTCGGGTGGCGGAATTGAACGCCTTTTCAATGTGCCTTGACAAGGCCCGGGATTGCGAGAAACGGAGGTTGTATGGTTGAGCACCCAACATTCACTCTCAGTTCCCTGAGGCGAATAGTTGGCCGCTGCAAAAATGTCTCTGCGAGAAAAAGCATTGGTGTCTGTGCCTTCTGCCTCTCTGATCAGAGGCTTGCGTTGGCATCGCAGAGCTTGTAGGTCTACGTAGCATCCTCTCTGCTTTTCGAAGATATTTGCCAGGCAAATAGCGTAGGCGGGCGAGATCTGGGATCTCGCAAGTACTGGCGCGAAGTTGGTAATTTTCACGTTCTTAGGAGCCATTGAAGCATCAAAAGAAGTCATGCTGTGCTTGATTATGGACGATATCCAGGCCAGAATTGCTTGCGTGACAACGTTGGAAATTTGTGAACGGTCTCGAGAAAAAGACTTGTCTATGAGAAAGTGCCTTTGTTGCTGAGCAAATGCTAAGCTCCGACTGCAACGGGATCATAAGAAAAGCGGGTGTTGTCCACGCAGACGCGTGAACTCGTGCATAAAAAAGTCAGAATCGAAATCCCTGACTGAACCACGGTACTTGATTCGTGAACCAGATTGAGGAAACTGGCGATCTCCAAATCAGGGGTTTTCGTCGGTGTTGGTACGCTGTCGGTCGTAATTGTATCAAACTATGGACAGATAAGACCATATGACCGTGTTTGGTATCTCGGCGGCGGGCAGCGAGCTGGCGGTGATGAGCACTGCACTCTATTCGGCCACCCAAGGCTGGTTCAGCCTTTCACCTGAACCGTCCTTAGCAACATTGTTTACACACATAGTATTAAAGTCATCAAGGAATCCCACAAATTGTTTTCTCTCACTTCACAAACGCACTACACTTCATTCAGATCAAAGTCCCTGCCCTTACACTATGAATATTCCATCTTTCTCCAAATTCTCCTCGAACTCTACAACCACAATGACCTCCTCAATCAAAGACAACCAGCCACGAAAACCCTCCCGCCCTCGCCTCAAAGTCAATCCGCCAAAGCCAGACACGCCGTCCAAGATCACCAAATCTTCTTCCAAGTTGATCCTCAAGGTTAGCTTACGGCGCCTCATTACCAATGCATCGAAAAACCCTCGTCAGCAAGCACCTCCGAAAGACTTGGAGGGAGAGACTGTCGGTAGTGATGGCACACTGAGCCGCCCAGACAGTCCAGCTTCTCTAGACACGCGTTCAGCAGTGGCCAGCGAAAGTGAGAAGGTGGTCTTTGAGGAGGACGAAGTGTATCAGGTAGCGACGATACTGTTCCGCATGGCGCATTCGAAACAGCATATGCTGTAGACGGTGAGGACTTGATGCCTTTGTCGCCTATTGACTTCACGGCGACCTCAGGCAATAACAGGTATGAGGGAGCATGCAGCTTTACGGCGGGCTTGTTTCTATTAAGGCTGTAGTTGAGATTCTTCAATGAACGGGTATCTATTGAATGACTGCAAATTGAAAACGATTAATCATTTCATCCAATCTAAGAATCTTGTCCCCAAACCAAGCCCCTTTACTCCCTCCTCCTTATCCCCGATCTCTCCCTTGACCTCTCCTTTCTTCCCTCCACCAAAACCGTCCTCGTCCCACTAACAGGCCACTCACACCCCGATTCCCCCTTCCCGTAGATCCCCCTCTCACAATCCCTCCTTATCTGATCCCACGTTCTCTTGAACCGCTCCTGCTCCCGCTCAAAATCCCGACTGGATGCCTTCCCCCCTTCTCTACGGGCATTTTCATCCCTCTTGATCACTCGCCCGCTCCCAGCCGTGGGGACCCCAGGACTACTCCGCGCCGAGAGCGTGGACCCGGACGCCGCATCGTCGCTGTTGACGAGTGTTTCTTCGCTGCTGCCGCGTGAGAGTGAAAGAAAAGAATGTGGTGGGTTCGACAACTTTCTCTTCTTCAAGGGTTTCGCGGATTCTGCTCTAGGTGTAGGACCGTGGTAGACCAGCCCGGGTGGGAGATTCTTCGGCGGCCACGGCTCGGGTGCTTCTTCAGAAGGGAGTGGTGGGAGTGGCGGGGCGGGTTTTGGTTTGCAGCCTGGGGCGTAGCGGTCGCGGGTGCTACGGCGGATGAGGGGCATTTTGTGTGAAAGGTTGATTTTGCTTGTGGGGATATGCATGAAGTAAATTGTAATGTGAAGGGATTGTACGTGTATGTGGGAAGTGGCTTTCATGGTGGCTTTATGGATTCGTGTATCCTGTGAATAATTTTGTAAACCCAAGTCTGGTTGGGCTCCTATGAACCATCAAATGCTGAGCCAGTCAATGAGGAGGAGTGTACAGCACATTGGTGCGATGGGTCTGAGTACCTCCAGGGTCCAATGTCAACTTCGAGATAGCGATTATAGAGATAATGGCAAGCTGGGAAAGATCTGCTCCTTAGCGAAGCAATACAGCTGGTGGTGAATGGTAAAGACTTTTGCATACATCTAGCATAGCACACTGTAGTCGGCAAACTATGGCTACAGCCACTCTCATCACTCCCTCCAAACAATTCGCATCCACTCAATTATACACTGAGCTCAGCAACACCAGCCTTGTTGATGTACTCCTTGTATGGCTGCAGCGCCTGCTCAATGACACCGCCTTGACCGCAGAACTTGTCAACAATCTCCGCACTGCGTCCAGTGTACAATGTCGCGTCCAGCATGTTGTCAAGGTCGCCCCAGATAGGCTGGAAGAACTCAGTCTTGCGGATCCTGTCAACGAGGTCGTTTTGCCCGCCCTCGTTCTTGACGTTGTAGCCAGCCTGGTGGGACAGTACGCGGATCTGCTCGTGGGCCTCTTGGCGGCTCTCGCCCTTGGCAACGAGCTTCATGATGATGCTCTCGGTGATCATGAAAGGCAGCTCCTCCTGCACGCGGGCGTTGACGCGCTTAGGGTACACAACGAGACCAGAGGTGACGTTGTCGAGAGACAGAAGAATGGCGTCAGCCAGCAGGAACATCTCGGGGATGTCGATACGGCGGATCGCGCTGTCGTCGAGTGTGCGCTCCATCCACTGATCGGACAGGGTGTTGGCGAAGGATGAGGGCTTGGACATCAGCTCACGCGACAGAGCGTAGACGCGCTCCGAGCGCATGGGGTTGCGCTTGTAGGCCATAGCGGAAGAACCAATCTGGTCCTTCTCGAAGGGCTCCTCGAGCTCCTTCCATGCAGCCAGATGACGGATGTCACCAGTGATCTTCTGTGCGGAGGAACCAAGTCCGGAGATTGCGTTGGCGATCAGCTGATCGACCTTGCGCGTATAGGTTTGTGTAGAGACGGAGTAGCAGCCCTTGAAGCCAGCCTTTTGGCAGAGCTTCTCGTTGAGCTGGTCGCACTTTTGCGAGTCGCCGTTGAAGATCTCAAGGAAAGAGGCCTGAGTGCCAGTTGTGCCTTGGGCGCCGCGGAACAGGAGCTCTTCTTTGACGTGCTCAATGGCCTGAAGATCCATGAGCAGATCCTGCGCCCACTGGGCTGCTCGCTTGCCCACTGTGATGAGCTGGGCAGGCTGCAGGTGGGTGTAGGCCAGAGTTGGTTCGGTCTTCCACTGCAACGCGAACTTGGATAGGTTGTCGATGACCTTGGCGAGCTTGGGGAGAAGCAGGTTCATAGCATCACGCATCAGAATGAGCTCTGCGTTGTCAGTGACGTAACAACTTGTTGCCTACAAAATTGTCAGTGTCTACATTTTGGAGACCGAAATAAATGCCTTACGCCGTAGTGGATGATTCCGGCTGCTTTGGGAGCCACCTCGCCAAAGGCGTGTACGTGGGCCATGACATCGTGCCTTCTCCTCTTCTCCTCAACACGAGCGACCTCGAAGTCTTTGTCGGAAACAACAAGGTGGTCGCGCATTTGCTGGAGCGCCTCGTCGGTAATGGTCTCAATTCCAAGCTCTTTCTCTGATTCGGCAAGGTACAGCCATAGCGACCTCCACGTGCTGTGGCGGCTGCGCTGGCTGAAAAGTTGCGACATCTCCTTGGAGCAGTAGCGCCCAGTCAGAGATGTCTGGTAGGTGTCGAAGACTGAGTTGCCGATTTGCTCCTTCATGTTGTTAATCTGTCGCTGAAGGTCGAGGGCTGCGTCCTGATCATACGCGAGCGTGGGCTCCGCGGAGGAAATAGAGGGGACAGACATTGTGAGTGAACAATCTGGGGCGATTGTGGTTGGGTTTGTGTTGTGCGATCACTGCTTTCTTCTCGTAGTAATTGAGTCAACGTGATGGAAAGGGTCGGGCTATCACGAGCTTTGAGCTGTTGTTGACTGGGTCAATCAGTTCCTTTTCTACCCGAACTAACACTTTGCGTCACAGGACTCCGATAATTTTGTGGCCAAGACCCCACATTTTTATTTGCGCCACAAATCGGCGTACAGGGCGTTTCGACAACTGATTTTGCATTGTCAATTGCTGGCCGACCATTGAGCCTCAATGCTGATCCGCAGAAATTTCTCCGTGGTGGCTTGTTGTTGGTCGCTGTGAAGCTCAACGCTGCATGGCGGGGTGACCCCTCCATCACTACGTACTGGAGACTTTAAGTCAACCATACGGCGTTTTTCGCGCACTGCACCCGGTCTGCATTCTTCCGCCGCACGATCGATCATGTCCGTGATTGAGAAAGCGTCTCGAGACGACCGATGGCGCTGCCTTAGTATCTGGATCCCACGATGTGCCTCTGCCTAATCGCATCGCGCCGATTTCGGTAAGGTTCCGTGGGATGTTTGGCGCGTTTCTGCAGCAAGCGTAAAACCAACAACTAATTACTGCCAAAGAGAGCGAGTTGTGCATGTCGGGATGTACTAGACGGCATAGTCTCGAAGGCCAGAACTTGTGGTATCCTAAGACCCGCATTTCCTCCACAAAATTTGCGTGAACACCCAACATCCCGCGGCCGCGCCATCTCCACACCCGTCTCCGAGCCTCCAGCGCGGAGCCCCAAATAAGCGCTTACGAAGTTACAACGCCGGGCCTCTCCAAACATCCCTGTTGATCTTGAAAAGGTTGCTCTGCTTGTGCGGCAGGCTTACTTCGCGCTCTTTATAGAAGCCAGATTCTTGAAGATAGTGCGCAAGTCTGTCACTGTTAGTATGCTGTAGATGTATGTAACCTCCATGGCTTACTTCTCGTTGTCCACTCGTGGCTCGAGCATTACTCTCTCTGTTCGGTTGTCCGCCAACCAGCAGTAGTGTACGAGTGCGCTGATCCACAGTTTGACTCTATGAGCACCTCTGAACTCCTGCTCACCAATCAGACAGTGGAACCCTCGGTCGTAATCGCCCACATTTGGTACGTATTTGCCCAGGTTGTCTTCCTTGACCCAGTAGATCTCGAAGTAACCAAAAGGCTTGCCGTCCCAACAGCCGATGATAGGAAATGAGTTCTTTGACTTCAGACCGTTTCTCAAGAACTCCTTCTGATGTTCCTGTGGACCAGCTTCGCCCCAAAAGTGCGAAACACGGGGGTCGTTCATCCATTTGTGCAGGTATTCGGTGTCACACATGTCAACGCTGAGAGCATTCATCGTAGAAGCGATCGAGTCGGCTTGCAATTGGCCGCTGAGACGGTGGGACGCGTTTTCGTGAGACGATACGGGGCCGCGGTGTCGCAGCGGCTTCGAGGAGATAGATGCTACCCGGAACGAAAGGTACTGGCCAACGCTGGGTACGTAGCGCGTGTACAGGACCTCGCCTTGACGAGGAGGCTTGGGTCGGATAGGGTGACGGACGTGATTCGAGATGGTGTACTGAGTTGGTGGCGGGGGGTAGTAGGTCGGCAGGTGCGAGCTGGAGTGGAAGGGACCTGGGGCAGTCGGCGACCACAGTCCTGGCGATGTCTGCTCGAGTTGGTGTTCTTTCTTGTCTTCGCCCTTTCCTACTGGCGATGAAGGGCGCGAAGGGTATGGCGAGCCAGTCGGGAAAGGTGAGTTTGCCATTGGCGAGAGCGTGAACAGGTAGATGCGAGGATCTAGCTGCCAAAAGCTCCGCCGACTAACAAACATCTGCGTCCAGCCTTCATGCGCACACTCATCCTGAGCGCAGCCTACGGACGAATCCTCACTGGCAATCAACCCCATACGCTCGAGCTTCGGCAGCACGACCTTGCCCTTGAAGATGCCCTCGCGATTGATGCTGATCCTCCACTCCCCTTTGGGCTTTCCTGCGTCTGCTGTGTTCTTCGAGAGCGCGTTCGTGACCTGCAATGCAGGCTCCGGCTGGTGGAAGTACCAATACAAGGTCGCCCACAACATCATGGCGATATGGCGCGTCGGCGAAGCAGCAGCCTTGAAATCGCTACTACTAGGGTTCGATACCGAGGAGATGTAGAGGTGATCTCCAGTCAAGGTTGGTCGCTTGTAACGATGTACATTGCGAGGCAATCCTGTCTGCTCGGCCTTTTCGTCCTGCTCTGCTTGTGCGGGGTCGGTCTCGTCCTCAGTATTGAGTACGACCGTCCAGCCTGGTGGAAAAGGCGAATGCGAGCTGAGCAGATCATTGGCCTTGAAGAAGAGGCCCCCAAACACGGGCGCAACTGTGAGGTTCTGGCCATTGGGCAGGTGGACGATGTTTGCTGGAGCCATGGTGATGATGTGGGCGGGTCGAACGAAGACGATGAGAAGGCGCCGCAGCTAGAAGATGTATGCTCTCGACGACACGGAGTAAATTGCAATCAGCGGCCCATCGCGTGAGAATTCGATCTGCAGGTACCTAGATACGTAGCCGTCCACATGTCTGACATACCACGCGAGCTATCAGAGACTGCTGCCCAGATGTTCGACTGTTCGAGGGCGGCCGCTTTCGGGCCAACGCGGGGCAACCAGTAGCTGAAATGGCATTGTTCCCAACTGCTCTCCTGACAACAAGGGCTGGTGCAGGTCCAATGCCTCTGCTGTCCAGATCACATGCTTCATCGTTTTTTTGACAAGTAACCTTTGCGTAACAATGCATCATCGCAGTCGTTTTTCTGGGGAAGCTCACATCTGCGAGCTGCCATTGGCTGGCGGTCTGCTCCTGCCGAAGCGCGAGGAGCTTGGACTTTCGGAGCTCGGGCGTTTGAAATGACGACAGAGCTTTGATTAAGTGAGCAATCGACCTGGAGAACTGAAGACTCTATCAAAACAGTCTTGCAACGCCCAATTGACCACATCCACATCAATTGACACCATCATGAACTCGACCATTCTCCGCACTACCGCCGCGCGCTCTGCGCTCCGCGCTGCCACCAAGAGCTCTGCTCGCGCTGGTGTCGCAACCACCTTCGTGCGTGGAAAGGCCACTCTGCCCGACCTTGCCTGTACGTCGTGATGGCACCCTGATATCGACGACTCTGGCTGACAACATACGCAGACGATTATGGCGCCCTTGAGCCCTCCATCTCTGGCAAGATCATGGAGCTGCACCACAAGAACCACCACAACACCTACGTAACATCGTACAACAACTTCAGCGAGCAGATCGCTGAAGCCAAGGCCAAGAACGATATCCAGGCCCAGATCGCTCTGCAGCCTCTGATCAACTTCCACGGTGGTGGCCACATCAACCACACCCTCTTCTGGGAGAACCTGGCGCCCACCTCCCAGGGCGGCGGTGAGCCTCCCTCTGGCGCGCTGGCTGCTGCCATCAACGACTCCTACGGTGGACTGGATCAGTTCAAGGAGAAGTTCAACACTGCTCTGGCTGGTATCCAGGGCTCTGGCTGGGCATGGCTGGTGCAGGACACCCAGACCGGCAGCATCCAGATCAAGACATACGCAAACCAGGACCCTGTCGTCGGACAGTTCAGGCCTATCCTAGGTATTGATGCATGGGAGCACGCTTACTACCTTGACTACCAGAACCGCAAGGCTGAGTACTTCAAGGCCATCTGGAACGTCGTCAACTGGAAGGCCGCCGAGAAGCGCCTCAAGTAAGCAACGGTAGCTTTTGTAGGCTAGTGTAGGACAATATCTAGTAATTGAGCGGACATCACGAAACGCACCTATCGTATTGCAGACCACGTTATCACGATGTTCTCAGAACTCTCATCTGCACGAATGGATCCCAATGGCATCAATTTTGTAGTCACCTATGTGCTTCGTCTGAGCAGAGGGTTGAGCTGGAGATAGCGTGCATACTGGATGCATGCATCAAAACATGCGAACCATACAAAGCTGCGCTAGGCAGACCTCTTACGAAGGCCTGGTTAGTTTTGATACGCACAGGGATAACGTAAGCACAGACGCCCTTGATTCACACAGCATCATAGCACAAGCTGAATAGTCTGCATCAATGGTCGAGACAGCACAGGTAAACACGCGCCAAGGACATTATCATTGCCCGGTCGAGCTTGAATTTACCTCACCACACGAAAGCTGGGAACGAGCGATTCGAATTCAAAAGTCCGACACGCCCCGAGGTCCACATAAAACTGCTGCCGCAACGCTTCTGCCCCAGCCAACATCGATACACCAAGCTCCACGACAGTTCACGATCCCGTGCAAAGCAGTAACACGGTGACTTGCTAGCTCGACACGGCTTGCATTCCGTAATGCCAAGCTGCAGAGTTTTGCTTGAGCTGCAGGGCATACGAGGCCGTCAGCGAATTATCCATGTCTAATCTAATCTGATGCATCTTATCGATGATCATAACTGCATTTATGCTGCGATCATGTCCGACATCACTCCGAAACCACTTCACCGTCGTCACGGCACACGCAATAGGTCAAATGCGCCGATGACACGATATGCCGCCTTGATAAAACCGGATGCTTTCGCACAATGCTGAGGCAGAATTTAAGAATAAATCTCGCGGTTGTCTCGTAGATGGAACGACACTGAACTGGCAGCACACATGGCTCTACCCGACTTATTCCTGGCTGGAAATCTCGAGAGCTTGGGTGCGATCTTCCGATGGAGACTCCTCCTGCTAGTCGCCGTACCTCTGGCCGTAGTGTACTACCTGCGAAAGTCGAAGACAAAGCCTCTCGATCTCAAACAGTACTCTCACTTCCCGCAGCCCGAGCCAGCAGATCCTGTGAGAGGCCACTGGCCATGGATCGAAAAGGCCGCCGCTGAGGGCGACCCTCGCCGCGCTTTCGACGAGATGTTGTATGAGCAGGCTGAAAAGCTTGGCTTCCCTCCAGTTCTACTGGTCGACTGGCGCCCGATCGAGAAGTTTCCAATTTTGTTCATCCTAGACAACGAAGTCGCTGAGCAAGTCACGAAACCGAGCAAGACCTACAGGAATAGTATGCCTAAGCATCCCGCCATCCAGCAGCTGGCCCCTCTAGTGGGTGCTAGATCACTGGTCACCACTGATGTAAGTTGACTTGTCTAGCCGGATCGACGACGAGTGCGAGAGCTGATGGACGGACCTAGGGTGATGAATGGAACGCGCTGTACAAGAGAATCCGGCCGGGCTTCCAGCATCAACATCTTCTGAGTCTTGTCGATGTCATTCTTGACAAGACAGAAACTTTCATCGAGCTCATGACGCAAAAGGCTGCCAGCCAAGAGACGTTCCGCCTCGATTCGTACACAACAAACCTGGTCTTCGACATCATCGGCATCGTGACATTTGACATGGACCTTAATGCGCAAATTGAAGGGAAGCAGAGCGACGTTCTCCTGACCTACCGTGCCCTCTCAGAAGCCTTCAACAAGCGCCCCTTCGGCGGTGTAGGATGGCGCGACTACTTCTCCGCCAACGAGCGCGAGATCAGGCACCAAGACAAAAAGCTCGACAAGATTCTCAAGACAGAGATCAAGAAACAACACGCCACCTTGCTCGCCAACAGCACCGACACAAAGACCAAAAACAGAAGCGTGGCAACACTCAGCCTCCACGGCATCGACAAGCTCACGCCCCAGATCCTGCAGCAAACCAGCGACACCCTCCGCGGCTTCCTCTTCGCAGGCCACGACACAACCTCGATCCTCCTGCAATGGGCCTTCTACGAGTTGCACACACACCCGTCCGCCGCGGCCACGCTCAGCGCGGAGCTGCGCTCCGTCTTCGGCGCCGCCACAACCCCGTCCTCCATCATCGCGCAGCTGCGCAGCCCCAGCGCCAGCGCCCTGCTCGCCCGCCTCCCCTACACCGACGCCGTGGTGAAAGAAACGCTGCGGCTCCACCCGCCCGGCACCACCGCGCGCGTCGCCCCCGCCGCCTCACACACGCACCTCGCGCTGCCCGACGGCTCCGCGCTGCCCGTCGACGGCCTGTGTCTGACGCCGCGCAGCTACGTGATCCAGCGGCACCCGGCGGTGTTTGGGCCCTCGCGCGACGCGTTTGACCCGAGTCGCTGGCTGGGCGAGAGTGCCAAGCGCATCCCCGAGAGCAGCTTCCGGCCGTACGAGCGCGGGCCGCGCCGGTGCACGGGGTCCGAGCTGGCGAATCTCGAGGCGAGGATTGTGGTGGTGTGTGTGGCGCGGCATTTTGAGTTTGTGAAGCAAGGGCTTGGGGAGGTGGAGGTGGAGGACGGGGGGGAAGTGAGGGTTGAGGAGGGGGGCAGGGCGAGGACCAAGGGGAGGATGTTTTCAACGCATTTGGTTACTGCGAAGCCGGTGGATGGGATGGAGATTAAGGTGAGGGTCAAGGGGGCGGGGTAGATGGGGGATTTCATTGAAGAGATGGAGAGCTGTGTGCGTGCTGTACAGTCGCGTACCTGGAGGCTGCGGGTGTGGACGCGCCCACAGCTTCTCCCTCTACATACACACTTCCAGCCGCAGTGCCGCGTTAGGTGCAGTAGCCGTCTACCCACCACGTCATATCACATCACATCACCTCACATCTCACACACAACCTCCAGCACCGTCCTCGCCCCACTCCACCACTGATCATTCCGCGCCTTGCCCCCCGACTAATTTGAGACTAGCGTCCAGGCTACAACACACAGAGGCGTACGTGAAGATGAGCGGAGAAGATTAGGCAGGCAGCAGAGGCGGACTGAGTGGTGTCAGTGTTGGAGGGGTTGGTAATTGTACGAGGGTTAGCTTGCGCGCCGACGAGGGCTTGGTCCTGTTGGCTTGGTGGAAAGAAGCTGTATTTCAACAAGGAAAGAGCGTGCCTATTTGCCAAGGACACTCGGAGTCACTGGTTATGTACAGTACATACAGTACCCCAAACGCCGGTACAATGCCCGCTCGCGAATCGAATGCCGTATCCCAAAAGCGCTGAACAGAGGATAACTCCCGTGCCTCCATTGTATCCGGTGAAAATGCAACGCAAAGGTATATAACGCCTGAAGGCCCAAAACAACAGCCCGCTCGCGCGCTCGTTCGCCCACTCATGCACTCACTCGCAAGCATTTCGACAAGTCGTCACAACAACGCAACACAACACAACACAACACACCGCCTCGTCTATACATGGGCCGGGGGCGATGGACCATGCTACAACTTCCTCCCCCTCCTGCGCGGCAACCCACTCTCAGCACCCACAGTGGGCAGCGACACAGGAGCAACGACGGCCCTGGGTGCGACCGCACGTGGAGCGGGGATGCCCTTGCGCGGCGTTGCAGCACTGATGGCACCTCTCACGTTCTCCTTCTCCGCTGGCGCGACAGGCAGAGCAGAGGTGACGGCGATGGGTTTGGGCAGCCTGACGCTCTTGGGCGGCGCGATGCGGCTTTTGCGTTCTTTGGGTGGCTCGAGGCCGACGGGTGCGAGATTGGGGGGAGCTGGCTTTTCTGTGGGAACAGTGGGTACGGGAAGTGTTCTGGTCGTCTTGGGTTTGGGGATGCTCTTTGCGTAGGGTGCGGGTGCGGGTGCGGGTGCGGGTGCGGGTGTGGATAGTGTGGCAGTCCTTTCTTCTTGGACGGCGTCTGGGAGGAGGGAGTCGGTGGAGAGGAGAGCTTTCCCTGGGGTGCCGTTTGCTGTGCCCAGTCCGCGTACACGGCGAGCTTTGGGCGTCGAGTTCTTGCCTGTGGCAGACTTCGCTCTAGGTTTCGTCGCTGCCACAACCGGCATGCTTAGTTCGTCCGGGGTAGCCAGACTTTCTGCCTCTGCCTTTTGCGCGGCAATGGTATCGGCATGCTCTTGGTAGTATGCCAGCGTCTCGTCCCACCTGATGCCCCTTCTGCCTGGGACGGGTGGTCTCTCTGCGTCTGCATCGACGTCTACTGGCGGAGAGAGGAACGCTTCGGCCTGCAGCTTAAGCAGACGCAGGCTGACCATGAAGGCACCCTGCTTGTTCTTGCGCGTATTGTTTCGTGTGATGAGAGCCAGCTCCTGGGCATCGGTCTTCTTGAGCACTACGGGGTCAGAGCCATCAGCCCGGCGGATGGCGATCTTATTGGTCTGAGGCTGTGTGGCTGAAGCTGGCGCTGGGAGTCGGGACTTTTTTGCGCGCGCGGAGCGTCGCGAGCCCCGTCCGGCCTTCGAGTCTGCGCCTTCTTCGTCTTCAGCCTGTTCTTGAATTGGGGAGGCTGTAGCCGCAATATCAGAGTTGGCTGTCGCGGTCTCAATGACATCGACAGCGGCTTCGGTGTCGATTTCGGCCGGAGAGTTTGGATCCTTCTCCTCGAGTGCCTTGCGCGGTGACGCTAGAGCGTGGCGTACAATGTCCGAGTCTCGTCGGTTCTCAAGTGACGATCGCCGTGTGATGATGGCAGATCTCTCGGCCTTGCTGGCGGCAGCTCGACTGAGGAAGCTCTTAAGGATCGCAGTGTCGTCGTCGAGAGCGAGTGTCATGGTTGCATCGTCGGGTCCGGAGTTGATACGCAGTGGTGGTGGCGGAGAGTGCAGTTTTTTGGGTGTGTGCTGTCTTGAGGTGGTTTGTGCAGGTGTGAGAGAGAGCGACAGGCCTTCTGCAATGCTGGCCACCTCGTTCGCCGTAGACTTTGGCGTGGGCGGCTGGGATGCGAGCTCGCCTTCCCTCTCGTACTCTTCTTGGATGTCCAGCTGCAGCGAGGCCTCGGTGATTTCCTCGTCGGCATCCGCGCCAGCTGTGGTGTCTCCTCCGGGGTTGGTGGAGGTGGAGAAGCCAGCCAGGTCAACTTCGGACATGTCAGCGTCCTCGTCCTCGTCCTCGCTGTCGCTCGCCACGGCATCATGGTGCATCTCAGTTGCATCGCCAGTCTGTTCGTCTGGGGTCGTCTCTGTTGGCAGGGCTGGATATGCGACTTCGTCAGCGTCTGCAAGGGTCGTGGATTCTGCAAGACTTGGTGTTGCAGCCTCGATTTCTGCAGCGTTTGAGGTGTTCGATTCATCTTCGGACTGGCGCATGACCTCTGTTTCATTCTCTGGTACATACGTCGTGGAGGACGACACACTGGCGACAACCTCAGCAACGACGCTCTCAACGGTGGGCCCCGTGACTGTGATGGCCTCTCCTACAGGATGCTCGGACGACGATTCTGAGTCATGGTCCTGCATTTCGCTATTCGGTAACGCAGGGTAGTCCACCTTTGCTGGTGACGAAGAATGTGGTGTTGATGTGCTTTTGGCGGGCGATTTGAAGATGAGTGCAAAGGTCGAGTCTTCTGTAGCTGTGTCACCCAGGTCTCTCCCTTCGTCCTGCCCATCCAGACTTTCGTGCTCATCCAGGCTTTCGTAGTTGTCGTTCGCCGTCTGGGCTGTATCTCTGGCGAATGAGAACAACGAGGGACCGTCCTGGGTATGTGGTACTTCAGGCAAGCTGCCGTGGCTCGTGTCGGCGTCCACTGCGTCGAGGCTCATGTCTGCGTCTGCTGGGTCGTCGCTCTCGCTCTCGCTCTGCTCGTGGTCCATGTCGTCGCTGGTCTGCGCACTTCTCTTGCCTTTGAGTGCACTGTCAGCAATGCGGCCTTTGTTCGGCATCAGGGAGTCACGTACGGGGCAGGACGCTCTTGCTGCGCTCCCAGCGTGTGCCCTGAAAGGCGCGCTGGCTGCCCTGCATCTTCTCCATGGCCTTGGGGCTCATCCTCTGCCGCCGCTTCACTGCACGTGCATGCGCCTCGTGCTCTTCCTCGTCCGTCTCATCTTGCTGCTGTCCGCTGGCGGTGCCCGTGGCCGAGCGCAGGCTGAAGCGCCGCCAGATGCTCTTTGCCTTGCCTTCGCTGCGCTGCTTCACTTCGCGCTTGCGCTCCCAGCCTCGAGGAATGTGGCCGACGGGCAGGGCGCCGGGGTCGAGGTGGGCCGTGTCGGTCTCGTGCCAGGTCTGGTTGAAGGGCGCCGGCGGCAGGCGTTTGCGCGGCGATGCCAGACGCTTGCGCGGGGTGGCGGCCATGGGGAGGAGCGACGCAGTAGAGCTGCTGGTTAGTATGCGCAGCCAGAGACTCCTGATCCGCGCGCTTTGCCTGTTCCGCACCGACGTAATGATGTTGGCCGCGCAAGAGTGTGTTTGTTTACGACAACACGGCGATGCGATGGCGCTAGGCGGTCAGCGGAGCGGGTCTCTGCCCGATTCGGGCCCTCCAACTTTTTGGCCGAGCTTCGACTGTGAATCCACGGTCCACGACGACAGCACGCCCACGCCCACGCCCACGCCCACGCCCACCTATCCGTCGCGCACTCGCACTCGCAGCCACGTAGCCGCCGCCCGCCGTCTCCATCGCATCGAAGCTCCCCCCCCGCGAACGCCACAATGGTCCCAAAGCCGCAGGGCTCAGCCGTGCAGTCGGCCACTCATCGCCCGCTGCCCCCGCTCCCCAAGCTGCGCATCCGCCGCCCGAACAAGCCAGAGACGAACCCGTGTCTGGGCGCAATGTCGTCCGTGTTAGGTGTGTGCGACCTCACAGCCGCGCGTTGTGCAGTGCAGAGCGTGGAGACAGCCGCATCACCAAAATCCAGAGGCTAACCCCAGATCGCAGGTTGCTGGGCGTCGTCCGGATATAGCGTGCAGGGCTGCGCTGCACTGGAGCAGAAGCTGCGGCAGTGCATGGATCAGCCGGTATGTGCTGGCGCGAGGCTCGCCCTCCAACACGCTCTAACAGCTCCCAGCGCGACAAGAACGAGAAGAAGAACAACATCAACTACCACCTGTCGAGAATGTACCCCAACATCATCGGCCCTCACAAGCGGAAGTAGGCGGGGCCCGCATCGCGGCGCAGCGAACTTGTACACTACCTGTATACCCACGGCACGGCGAGACGGACGATGCGCTCGCGCAGGAGGTGTCTTATCAGCGATCACAACATTGGGACGGCGTTCAGGTGAGGTTGGTACAGTTGTATATACACAATACAAGAGAAGGAACAGATCTACGTGCATCTCCCCTGCATCGCAGATCTGTGCAGTGCAAGATGCGACATGTCAGCCACGAATCCTGCTTTCGCCATGTCGGGCAAATTAAACACGCCAGCCCTGCCCATCGCCTCCGACAATGCCATCATGTGCGACAAACTAACACGCTGTAAAGACAAGGCCACTTCTAGGTGCACGTCACAACACCTGCGCATACACCTCTCCTTCATTGTTTGCAGCACGCGTGGACCAGGTCGTTGTAGCCTCACACCAACAGCGCTGCACTAAAGTGGACGATCAGCATTGATATTCCTTCCTTTGTCCTCCACGTGGAGTGCTGTTCCACCCTCCCTCGACTCCAGACTGCCGGGCGTCAGACAGTCTCACTAGGCCGCTCACGCTAACACACTCAAAGGGCTTACCACATCGTCATCATCCCTCGTTGACCGATAGCAGCGGTCTATTCTTACGTGCAGTCATGCTCTGGCGTGGTTGTGTCGACTTGCGCAGGGATGCATGCACGCTCAGACCATCACCACCGCCCACCGCCCACCGCCCACCGCCCACCAACCACCCCGCCTTGCCGCATGTACTCAGCCCCGGCTGCTTACCTCTGCTCTGGTCCCAATAACGACTGGGCACTACCGAGACTGCGCATTACGGCTGACGTCGATGGTTGCAATTGGCAGACGGCTCCAAGGGTGCTGTCGACGCTTTGCCTGGAACATGTTGGCGTATCCGCATGATCCACGATTCACCACAGTGACAACGGATCGCCAGGGCGTTGGCCCGATCATAGCAAGGAGCTTTAAGCATAACCTGCCTCTTGTTTACAGACTCGCGATGCTGCTCAGCCGCCGTCTGCCAGCCTATCTTAAGAGCTGCGCGCATAACACTGCCCATACCTTCCTCCCCGCCCTGCTGCATCCACCGTGTAACAACACTACCTGGGCCCCGGTACTTGTTGGAGCTCGAGCTTCGGCTGCCCGCATGGAAACACAACAGCCATGAAGCATTCAATCTTGGGGCACGCCATCCTGGCTCCAGCTCTGGCATCCGCAGCAGCATTCGCCGTCCCAGAACCCACCCAGCGCTTCGCCGTCGCACCAGACAACTGGAGTCCTGCGCCAACACCCGCACCGCAATTCCACATCCTGGGCCGCGAAGCCCTGCAAGCAAACGAAGACAATACCTGCGGCTATGTCGCCGGGTCGTCAGGTACGTGAATCTCCCTTCACCCCTCCGCAATCGCACTGACCCACCCTCCCCCACAGCATCCCCCGTCAGCTGCCCAAACTCAAAAGCCATCTGCGCAACAAACACCTACTTTGGCGTGCACGGCTGCTGCGACCCGGCCTCCCTCTCCGCCTGCACCATCGCAACGACATGCATCCCCTCGTCCGCCATGCGTAGCCTGTGCACAGACGCCGCGTGCTCGTCCAACTACGCCGTCGCAAAGTGCACCGCCAGCAGCGCGACCGAGTGCTACCGCTGGCTATTCCAGTACGAAAGCACGGTGATGACGCAGCACGGGTGCGCGGCAACGGGCTTCACGTCGACGGCGGTGCGCAGCTACGGGGGCGCGTCGTCGTCATCGTCTCGACGCATCAGCGAGTCGCCAATGGAGTCCCCCACAGCCTCGTCCTCGTCCTCGTCTTCGTCTTTGTCTTCGTCTGACTCCCCCACCGCCAGCAGTCCCGCAGACACAAGACACCCCCTCGCCCCCATCATCGGCGGCACAATCGGCGGCTGCACAATCCTCTCCCTCGTCGCCGTCGCCGCGCTACTCATCCACCGCCGCCGCCGCCGCCGCCAATCGCACCTCCCTCCCCATCAATCCCATCTCCATCCACCGCTCCCCCACAACGCCCCCGAGTTCAACCCCGCCGGCTTCCCCGCGTCCTCCTGGGCCGTCGCCTCCGCTGCTGCTGCTGCCGCAAAACCCTCCTGGCAGGTTAGTGGGGCGCCGTACGTGGGTATCGCCGAGGTGCACGGCCACGATCGCGCGGTCGAGGTTGAGGCGCGCGAGAAGACGAAGGGGGCGTGTTGGGATGGGCGAGGGAGGGGGGCGGTCGAGGTTGAGGCTGGGGGGTATGGAGGGGGTGGGATGAAGAAGGGGGAGAGAGGGAGGGGGAGGGGGGACGTGGTGGTGGAGGCGTCGACGTAGGCGCCCATGTAGGGCATCATGGGTGAGGCCCCGTATTGAGTATCGAGTATTTTCTCCTTCAGCCTCCTCGGCCGCTGTCCCCCTTTGCTTTCTTCGCCTTTTTTTTCCCCCAGGCTTCGGCTGGGATGTGTTTCGGTTTCCGTTTCTTGCCGTTTGTGTGTCCTTTCCCCCGCCGTCTTTGTTTTCAGTCTTCGAGTATCGCTATACCATGCATTCATCGGCGTTTTCCTCCCCCCTTTTTTCTTTGTGAGTGGGCTGGGAAAAGGCAAACAGGGACATGTATACATACGTGGCAGGCTTTGATGCTTTGATGCTTTCTTTGTACTGGGCGTTTTGAGGTGGGGTTGGACACGCAGCACGTGGCTTTGGCTGCAGTTGTGGTTGTAGTTGACTGGCTGTGGTTGGTCGGTCGGTCTGCCTTGATAGAGAAACATAAATATAAGTAACCATCTCGCTGACCCTGTTTCTTGTCTTCAACCTCCCTTCCTCTCTTCTCTAAAATATTGATCTTCCCCGAATCAGTGCAGAATGCAAAATACAGAATGCAAAATACAGAATGCAAAACGCAGATTCCAAAACACATTATGACAGATTTCATGTCTTTTGCCCAAAAACACAATTCTGCACTGCTTAACGTGCGCTCTTCTGCTCTTTCTCTTCCTCAAGAGGACCAATACCACACAACAAGGTCATGTCTTCTCAAATTGAAATATACCAACGCCATGTCTGCTGCCCTGCCCTGCCCTGCCCTGCTTCTGCCTCTTCAGCTCTACATACTCCTTCGATTGTGGAGTGTGTCTCCGTTCAAAATCCCAAAAGAACACATCGCCGCTGTGAAATGGCTACCCTGCGTCTTCTTCCTCTTTCTTCGACGTGTGGGGGTTTTTTTTTTCCAATCGAAAGTCAAGAAAGACATCCGCTATGTGTCTGTTCTGCGTGTTTCCTCTTCTTCTTCTTCTCCTTCTTCTACTTCTTCTTCAAAGTAGATTTCTTTCTGTATGAAAAGCGAGTGGAAATGGGCTATGTGTCTGCTCTGCGTCTCTCTCCCTCTATCCTTTCGAAGTCGAGCAATGTCTGTCCAAAGGTGAAGGACTATTTCAACATGTGGCTGCCTTTCCCTTCCGCCTTTACATATTTGATGTGGAATGCTTTCTGTTTGAACCCCAGAGGGACATGAGGGATGTTACTGCTCTGCCTGTTCTTCCCTACTCTTTCCACGTGGACTCCTTTCTGTAGCAGATTCTGAGCAACGCATCCTCATGTGGCTGCTCTGTGCCATTTCTCCTTCTTCTTCGATGTGGAATACTTTTGTCTAAACTCCGGAAGACCCGAAACCATGTGTCTGCTCTGCGTCTCCCCCCTGCTTCTTCGATGCGGGATACTTTTGTCTAAAATCACGACGAGTGCTATCCATGTGTCTGCTTTGCCTCTCTCTCTTCATCCACTTCTTTGATATAGGATCTCCCCTGTTCAAAAGTCAGAAGAACCGCAAATTCGTGGCTGCTCTGTAACCCCTTGACCTTCTCCTTGATGTGGAGTATCTTCTGTCTGGAACCCCGAGAGACATAGCTGCTGTGTCTGCTCGGTCTCTCTTATTCTACCCTCATTATAACGCAAAACAATGTACGCTGCCAATGCTGAATCTCTCATCCAAAAGGTCTCGGATCCTACGGTATGTGGTTGAGCCTAGCTCTTCTACGCCATTAACGAGCAACGTCCATGTCTACAAAAACCATTTCAACCCGTCTGGCTCAGGAAGCATGTTTGCTGCTCTCCTCTGCCTCTTCTTCTTCGCTCCTTCCACGTGGATCCCACCGTAAAAACTATATCTCTCGCACTCACCAGGTGTTTACTTTACCTCTCCTCTTATACTTATGCAACTTGAAGTACCAATGTTGAGTCTTCTGTCCAGAGCTTCCAAGAGAAGCGCCATGTCGTTGCTCTCGTTTTCTTCATGCGATCGACAAATAAAGTCCATGTCTATGGGAACTATTCTTAACCAATCCCACGAAGATCATAATGAAGCGCATGATGAAGATCTCCGCTGCTAGGCTCTACTCTACCCTTCTCTCTCAAACCGCGAATCAAAATACCACTGCCGAAACAATGAAAAGCCTTCTGTATATCTTACTCTGCTCTGCTCTGGTTCACCTCCATCATCTTTTTAAACTGCAATCCCAATTGAACCTTACGCCTAAGAAGAACCCCTGGAAGATGTCATGTGCGCTGGGTTTCCTGTTTTCCTAAATCGACATAGATTGCTCAAATGGGCGACGTTCGCTTCCGCCTGTGTTTCTCCTCTACATCCTCAATCCGCGAAATCAAGTTGGCACAATTAGAGTTCTTGCTCAAAAGTGAGCCGGGAAAGGGTCCATGTGCACTGCGCTGCTCTGCCTCTTCTCTGGAGACGACCATCGAACATCATGTGAAAAATCTTGTTCTGAAACTCTCGAGTGCAGAAGCATGTTGGCCGATCTGTTTCTTCTTCTCTTTTACTCCTACAAGGTGTAGTTCATTTACCGCATTGTTTGTCTCAACGTCTTCTCAAGTCGCAGTATATTTGTGGCTCTGCTTTGTCCTGTTTAAAGCTACTGCCAATGTCCGGATCCAACGGAACTATCTCAGCATTCACGTCCATGAATACGAAGTCGCTGTTCTACCCTGTCTTTTGTTTCCAATTCTTCCAATGTTCACTGCTGTTGATACGTATCTCATCCAAACGATGGGATAACATACGCATGTTTGCTGCTTCCCTCTGCTCCTCTGTGTCCAAGGGAATATTTCAAATGCACGATCTCCCAGCGCATGGTCTCCACTTTCCGGTTCTACTTGTGCGCCAATCGCTCACATCACCGCATTCCCATCTGAAATACACTGGAACACTTGCCAGGTCTTGTGGCTAATAACCTCTTCTGCAGCAAATGTCTGAGATCATTTTCTACGTTGCAGCCAGAACAACAGCATGTTCAGTTTCTTTGTTTCTTCTTCGAAAACGAATTGAGGATATGTTCTCCGAAAGGCAACAACCCATGGTCCATGTCCTCCCGCTCTGCCACTTCTTTTGACCTCGATACTCCGTGTTGGTTATCATGAGTCAGCTGACTTTTTCCAAAGTAACGGGACAATTGTCCCATGATCTGTCTCCTGCCCTCGCGCTTACTTTAGCATAAACCTGATTCCAGCCCCTTTCTCGACTTCAAAGAGATTTCGGATCGCGGCATGGATTCAGTGTATTCTGCTGCTTTGAGTTTTCTCTTGTTTCCTCTGAAACCTCGCGAGTCTGTACATTTAGGCCAAAAATATATTCAACAAGCGCTCATGGATTGTCCTATCTCTCCTCCTTTCCGCCAACAACCTCTGATTTCAACGCTCATCCAAACGCCAAACCAACGCTTCCAATGCTCTGTCTCTTCGCGCCCTCATCCCAGCGACGAAATATAGCTTGTGTGGTACTATGTTCTCCACCTGTCATTCTGCTTTGAACACAAGTGCCTTTCATCTCTTAAGCTCTGCAAACGGAAAATCATCAAACCAATGTCTCGAGATCCCGTCTCTGCTTGAGCCCTTGCAAATAAACACTCTGTAATTTTGACCTGAATTACGCTCAGGAGAAGCAAATATCTCCTTGCCTGCATGTACGTGATTATCTAAATTTTGGAAAAATTAATCTTATGTTCGGGTGTCTGGATGGATTCCCGACTCACGAGTGGGTTTGCTGCACTTTGTCTCGAACACCTCAATTTCTGGTGGTTAGCAAGAGCGTATTTACATGTATTCGCTCGTGTGACCAACTGTCAGCTTAAAACTTGTTTCTTGAGTCTCAGTAAAAGTGAAAAAGGTCGAATTTTGCTCTTTCCATTCTCTCTTTGCTTGATCAAACACTGCATGAATCTTTTTTTCTCAATTCAGGAGACGAACGTGGAATGTTTTGTCTCTCCTTCCACATGTAAATACAATATAACGTATGCGATCTCTCGATACGTAATGTGTTTGGCCGTTTGGGTTCTAATATGATTCAGCTATATCAACTGATTAATGTCTTCCACCAATGTATGTCAAAGACCGCGTTCATTTGTCAAGCTCTCTACACATAAAGCGTAGCTCGAGACTTGAAGATGTCTTATTTGAATAATGGATGCGGACTGTCTATGGTTTATCCCTCTGTGTCTCCTTTAATTCTGGATATCTTCTGTTCCTCTAGATCTGAGGCCGACGTGTAACATTTCCTTCTCCTTCTCCTGCGACCTGAAATCCAGACTAATTACGGAGTATGTCTGGAGATCAAAATCACCTGCCTTACTCGACATTGCTGCTCTGCTGCTTTCTTTTGCTTAACCTTAAAGTCACAACAGCGCGCCATGTTTAGATGGAATGTGTGCTGACATGACCTATGGTGTGCCGGTGATTGGTTCTGGTCTCAAAGGATTCTTTTCTTCTGCTTCACCGCACATTATGTCGTGTTTGGAAAAGCTGTTCAAGTGTGTCAATGTGCAAAAAATTGAAGTCAATTTATACGCAATACATGTTTGCGCTGAGCTGGGCTTCTGAACTTTAAGAAAAGATCCTACCCAACTCTATGCTTGCATTGTCGCTTTCCAAAGTCCATATCATTTGGTAGAGTTTTATGATTAGCCGAAAAATTGCCTCTACTCCGGTCTCTGCTGCAGCTTAGTAGATGGACGACGTCCTGATACAAAGTCGCTCGGCGCTCTCTTGACGCTCAACGGAGGAGTTGTCCGGTCCAAAAAGTCGAATCTGAGATTCATATGTACTACAGAGGAATCTGATGCCTTCCCCCTGAGCTTCTTGCTTCTCAATTCCTTCGATTCTGAGCGTCAGGAGCGTACTCTTCTGACAAGCCGCGCAGCACGGGCTCATATCTGTTTGTTCCTCATCTACGTTGAGATGTCAAAATACACCTTGTCCTATGTTCCGAGTTACAAATTTCAACGCATCCGAAACATGTCTATTGTTGTTGTCTGGAATGTTGTAAGATATCCGAGACCAAGACTGAGATGTAAATGAGCAGAATTTTGTTCTTTTGGGCTGGAAACGCTGCGTCTAGATTCTTGTGGCGAACAAGAATGTCTGTTTCAGCTCGCTGTCTGCTCGGCTTTCAAAGACTCAGCCAGAACCTACCATGTTATTTTCCGCGGAGTTGAAAAGGCGGTACTGCATTGGGACATGTCTGTCGTAATGATTGGGACATTGAAAACCTGTCACCAATTTTCTGGCTCGCGAAACGTACAAATTGACAAAAGTGGCCCCGTTCCGGTGCAGCTCAAGAACAATTTGGTCATTAGTCTTTCCTCCTCATCTCTAAGAACGCATACTGCAGAAGATTATGTTCTTCTTCAACCAGCAGTGCATAACTTGACAAACCTGCTGCGTAGACTGCACATCACTCTCAAATCTTTGGCCCCCAAGTTGCGGCGTGAAGCTCTCTGCGTTGATAGAGCATTACACGTGATCAAGTCTTTTTAAAACACTCGCAAAAATATAGCCACATGGATCTATGGCCTTTTGTTCTGGAGTGCGGCAAAGCTCCAACAGCTCCCCTCTTTCCATCATGTGTTCCCTCACTCGTGACCACTCGAAAATGGTGCCGGAGTGAGGATAAGTATGGAATGAGGTCGCGGAAATCAAATCATAAAAGACCAGCTATCTAGGTTCAAGACTGCAACGAAGAACAAGAAACAGTCGATGCGCGAGGAAAAAAAAAACAAAGCGGCAACCCACCAAGCAAAAACCCAATCCAAACATAAACTCCTTGGGGAGACATCGATCACCTTCCTCCTCAAACCCACGCATGGCACAATCAACGCTCTCCCCGCACAACCTACCACGCCTGCACGTCACTATACTCCTTCTCCGGTACATGCCTCCCCGTCGCCTCATCCCTTCTCGCCAAACTCTCCACCCTCATAACGTTCGCCTCGATATCAAAACACCCCGTCGTATGATCTGCATCACACAGCGGCCAGAGTTCCTTCTCGGACATATCGCAGAACAAACCCTCGGGGAGGGAAACAAAATCCGGACCAAGCGACATCTGGCTCTCGCACAGCTCGCGCGCACTGTGGGCTGGTTTGGAACTCGTGACGAGCTTGCCGGGGAAGTGGTGGCGCTTGTGCACGTTACTGCGGCGGGAACTCTGGGAGCGCTTTGAGGGCGGCAGGGGACCCGTTGCGGAGCCGTCGACGAGGACCTTGCCGCGGTCTTTGTCAACGTTGTTCTCGTCGTATTCGAGCGGGGGGTCGAAGAAGGGGAGGAACATGTCCGAGGTGAGGTCGTCGTAAAGCCAGAAGCGCGGCTTGCTCTTGCACATGGTGTCTGGGTGGTCTTTGTACGCCTGGGCGCGCTCCGGGGTCGCGACGAAGTCGGTGATGTGGATGCCCATGCCTTGGGTGGTGATGCCGTTGCTCTTGTCGCCGTCGATCCACACGCATTTTGGCTGGTAGTTGTTGTCGCCGATGATGGTCTGGCTGTTGTACCAGAAGCCGCCGCAGGTGTAGCCCACGTCGCCGTACCAGGCTTTTTGCTGCCCGTCGGGCCAGGTCACGGCGATGTAGGAGATGCAGAGGGCGTCGTTGCCGCCTTTGGATACGGAGATGTATTGGGCTTGTCGACCTTGTTGCTCAGACGAGGCAGTGACGCGGATGTCTTTGTAGCCGCCGTCGGCGATGTTGGACTTGCTGCCGCGCTTCTCACCAATATCACGGCCCATCACATCGAAAATGCGGATGCCGGGTGTGTCGCCGCCTGGAATGGAGTCAGTAATATAGTCATAGTGGAGGAATATACATGGATGCGAAGGTGACGTACCAGTGTTACCCTCCTTATTAATACTCGTCCCTACCCCAATCCTAATGTTCGTCTCCCTATCAGTCTTATCCGGTAACATGGAGCCCATCATCGGCGCCTCAGAAATGATGCCAAACACCAGACCAATAACCTTAAGCGCAGCCGCAGCCATGGCTACAAACGTCAAAAGAGTGAGTGAATCGCTCTCAAAGAAGAAGTGGAACTACAACCAACGACTGCCAAACCACACTGTCTGATAGAAAACACCGTACCCGTCTGTAAAGAACGTACTGATAAAGAAGCCGATAGAGCCTATGCAGCACAGGCGCGCCAGCACTTTATCTCCCCAGCAGCCTCCGCGTCCGCAGATTCCCCTTTCTCCCAACTGCATGCACCTTCGCACTTGGGCCGCAGCTCTTGCTCGCCACGGACATGGCTCCCCCTCCACGACCAGATCCTCGACGGACGACATTACCACGACGGAAATGCGGCAGAGGGTAGACGCGCTGGGAACACGACAAGTGGCGCCCGAGTACATTATTCAGTGCCGTATCTGGAGAAAAAGCTGAGATGAGCCCATGTCCGCTGCAGCTTGCACGATATCTTTCTGACGGGAGTTTGCGCCACACCAAGTACCAAGCGTTCGAGAGGGGTGGTGGGTGTGTTGAGGTGGAGACGTGTGGCGGTGGTGTTGTGCGGACTTCGGGGTTGCAGATGACCCACGGGGTTTGATTCTCCAATCAGCTGCGAGAGCGGCGCCGGGTGCAGAGGAGAGTGAATGGTCAGTAGAGATGCCGAGGGGTTTCACAATGTCCTACGATGGGGTTTCAGCGGATTTCTGGGCGGGGGCGTGGTGAGGGACTGAGGGAGAGTGCAGGGCAGTGTGGTCGTGGACCGTGATGCTGCGGTTAAATAATAAGCTGGTGGAATATCTTGATTGAGCTAGCTTTTTGTATACCTACAACCGATTCTCTTCATACCCGGCTCTCGAGGATACCAAAATGCCGTCTAACATTGCAAGCACGTCTGCCCTGGCGCTGACGGCGCTGCTCCTGTCCAGCCGCACCGCATCAGCGCAACTCCTTGGTTGCGACGCTGTAGGCTGTCCCGTCGACGAATACCGACGCGTAACCTGCGAGTTGGGAAACGCCACGCTGAGCGCCGTGGGCATCGCAAACATATCGACATCTCTCGCGCGCGAGCCACTGACCTGGACGCTCGGGCTGCAGGAGCTCCACAACAGCAACAACAACAACAGCACCCAGCTGTCGTTCGACCGGAACTACTACCTGGGGACACCCCCGTCGTTGAAACTGGCCGACACGCCCGGCTGCGCGCTGTTCTTCGAGGGCGTGTCGGCGAACCTCACGGCGCCCAACGCCGACCAGCTCGGCACCTTCACCTGCTCCAACTCCCTCGCTGAGTCCTGCATCGCCGACCTAACCGCACAGGCGCAGTCGACCTACAAGTCGCTCAACAACGGCACAGCCACGGGCGCCGCGCTGTGCGACTCGCTGCGCGATGCCCTCGCCAACCAGCCCCCGTCGACATGCAACGGCGTGACGGGCTCATGGGGCGCTATCGCCGCTCAACGTACGTACCCCCCCCCCCCCCCCCACCTCCCTTAATCTCTCCTCCCTCTTCCCCCTTAATAAAGGAAGAAACTAACCCACCCAGCACTCCCCGGCTCCTCCATCGCCGCCCCAAAATGCCATGCCACGACTGGCAAAGACTACGCGCTCTCGCTCGTCTCCAGTAGCCGCAAAATAGCCGCCAGCCGCGAGTACAGCCAGCTGGCCCCGATTACCAGTGCGGTTACGCCCGTGATGACGGTCCTGGGCAAGGACGGCGAGCCCGAGGTTGAGCTGACGTGTTTGAAGCTGGTGGAGAGCCGGGCGGGGAGGACGGTTGATGGTCCGGATGCGGAGGGCGGGGCGCCGGGGATCGCTAGAGGGGCGGCGGTTTATGGTGGGTTGGTTGCGGTGACGTGGTTGTGGTTTGTGTTGGTGTGAGTTGGTGGTGGGTTGGTAGGATGTTGAGTGTGTGTCGTAATTGGTGTGTTGGGTGCTTGTGTGGGAGTCTTCCTCCTCTTTTCCTTTCCTGTTACCCAGGATCAGCGGCGTTTGAACCGGAGTCGCATGTTTCCTTTCTGGTTGAGCCAAGTAGACAGCTGAAAATGAACAGCCTGTACGAATCCCACCCCCTTCTGCAAGTCTCACCCCCGCCCCTCATCTCGCTGCGCAAGTGACACCGCCGGAGCAAAATCATACGATCTCACAGCCACAACCTCCAGATCAGGATCCATCTCCTGCACCAGACTCTGCTTGGGCGACTCTCCATTCTCTCGCCCGGGCTCCGGCAAGCCCACCAACGTCATCGACAGCGCGCCCTGACTCGGGCGACTCTCGACGTCCTCATCTCTGGTCCGCACCCGCGCGCCCGACGAAGCCGTCCCCTGCGTGCGCTGCGTCGTCACACTGGTGGTGCGCGCATGCGGATGGAACGTCCAGGGCTGCGCGCCCTCGTCGAAGTCGCCGACCTCGAACATCTCGCGCAGCAGCGTCCACGTGAAGGGCATGTTGGCGACGATGATGGCCGTGGATGACTCGCGTATGTACCAGAACATCCAGGTGGTGCCGTACGGGTGGGCGAAGGAGAAGTAGCTGTTGAGGGCTGCGGCGGCGATGACGAAGATGCCCAGCGAGAAGATGAAGATCAGGATCAGCTTGCGTTTCCAGGGCAGCTTGGAGCGGATCAGCATCTGCAGGGCGATGGAGAGCATGATGATGTCCGAGGAGATGTTGAGCACGGCTTTGGTGATGCGGTGGTGCAGGAGCGTGTTGCACTGCGTCGAGGGCGTGGGCACGGCGTAGTACGCGGGGAACGGGCGGCACCAGACTCCGAAATACAGAATCTGCATGACGATGTAGCCGAGCGCGACGTACGCGGAGAGCAATTTGATGGCAATGTTCTCGGTGCGCCGGGCTGTGCGTGTGAGCCGGTGGTACATGATCAGCAGACACGCCTTGCAGGCCCAGATGACAGAGATCTGCATCTGCTCTGTGACGACCATCATCTTGCTGCCGTACACGCGCTGCGACAAGTCCTCGTCACTAAACGGGCTGAAGTCGAAGTCCGGGGGCTCGAGGTTGGATCCCGCCTTGGACCATCTGTTCGAGACAACCATCAAGACCGTATAGCAGGCGAAGACAAACACACCCATGATCCAATCATCAAGCTGCAGGCCTTTGACCGAGCGGAACAGGATCCGGCGCGCGATGCTGCCACATGCCTGTCAGCGTGCCCAACACAAACACAACAAACACAGCACAGTCAAGAAAAAACACAAAACTCACACCCTCGCAAGAATCATCCCCACCCCGCAAATATACCATATCCACGTCTCGCGACTAAACGGTATCGCCATGGTGTGTGTGTGTGAGATCAGGGAACTCAACCAATCAACCGACCAGCGCCGTCCGTATCTCACTCACTATCCAGGCTCCAGAAAAAGAATACTCAGTCGCCGCGGATGCCAAACGAGCATATTGCGCAGAAAAGAACCACGCGTCGAGAAGAAGAAAAAAAATACGATGGGCGGAATTATCACAACGTAGAAACCTCCGGCTGGCTGGCTGCTGATCTCCAGAAAAGGTCTTTGGGGTCTTAGTTGAGAGTGCAACGAGCGCGCGGATGGGGGTGCTGGGGTTCTTTCACCAAGGGGGGGGGGGGGGAGCTGTCTGTCGGGGGCAAAAAGACCAAGGGATGGACGGCGGCGAAAACCCAAAGGCACGTTTCGCCAGCTATATCAAAGGACGAGAGAGAGACGGATGGAGAGGGGGGGAAGAAGTAGAAGAAGTAGAAGTAGAAGAAGAAGAGGAGGAGAAAACTCAGCCCAGCTCAGCTCAGCTCAGCTCAGCTCCCCTCGCCGTAAGCAGTTTCCACCGCAAAGCGACGCGCTGCGCTGCGCTGCGCAGCAAAGCGAGGCGAAGCGGTGACGGCACCGCGGTGATGTGTGATTCGCTGATAGGTTCGCTTTTTGCGGGGGCGCTGGACCGCATCACCACATGTACACCGCATCACCCACCCACACATATGTCATATGTAGGTACACCGCATTCACCGTATGTACGTACACCGACGACAACACCGGGCTGGACATGCGCTGACACAGGCTGGGGGCGAAAAAGGGGAAGATGGGGCGCGAGCTTTCCCGCTACATAGTACGTACACATGTACGTGTGGGGTCGCGACGAGCTGCAGGGACCCGGGATGCGGTGTATGGGGGTTGTTGGGTAGTTGTTGTCGCTTAGTACGGTGTGATGCCTGTTTGAGGGGAGAGGAAGGTTTGGGGCGTCATGCATCTTATACCTATGAGCGCAAGGAGGGTGTTTGTTTCGTATTTCTCGCTCGCTCGAGGAGCAATGGCATCAGGGTCTTCCTGCCGGGACTGCTACTCGAGCAGCATCGTCCTGCGGCTCGGCGCCGATTCCCTTTCCCCATCCCTCGGGCAGTCCTGCCAGCATCGTGCTGTCCTCATGCTCACTGGCCTCCTAAGTAGCCCCTCAACGCGTTCTCCACATCCCTCTCGTTGAAGTGCTCGTCCATCTCACTCACCTGCACCGGCCTGCCGCCCTGTGGCAGCTGTGGATACATCCTTACCTGTTCCGCCTGCTGCAGAGGGGGCACATATGAATTCCAAGGCCTCTGCGTACCATCAGCAGGCGGCGGCAACGGCCCAACCCCGACCGGCAGCTGGTTCGGTCGCCCAGTCGCAGCGGCGAGGGCAGCGTTGGTGGCAGTCATGTCCTGGCCCGACCCGGCAGCCTTCTCGCGATCGCGCTTTTTCTGCTGGACTAGTGTGCCTTTTACGCCACGCAGGTACTTGACCGCAAGGTCGATGAGTTCCTTCTTCTCGGGCGAGTTCTTCAGCGCCGCCAGCATCTCGCGAACCTGCGTCTCGGATTTGATGTGTGGGCAGGTGCGGCTGTAGCCGAAATGCGCCAGTCCGCAGAGGCCGCAGTGCTCTACACCTGCTGCCTTGAGCTCACATGCGCCGGAAGGGTGAAGCTTGTGGCATGCAGGGCAGGCGTGGGTCGCGTGAGATTGCGTTGGATCGAATGGGTTACGAATGGGCATGTGTGCACGGACGAAAGGTTTGACTGATAGTGCTGGTGTCAGTTTGGGCGATGCTGGTGGGGAGATTAATGAAATGACGACCGGCTCTTTGGCGTCTTTCTTTGTAGGAGACGTGACTGTGGAAGATTTGACTGTTGACTTTGATATTGGAACTGTGGGCTTACCACTGCTCTTGGCCTTCGAGGGCTTAATCGGACTGCGTTGCACAGCAGCAGGCGCTGCAGGCGCTGCATGCTGACCAGGAAGGCGAAGCAGCTCTCCGCCCTTGGGTCGCGCCAGAGACGGTTTGGAGACACTGGTGCTGCCCTGTGGCTCTAGCACTGCAAGCTCCTGCTGCACACTGGCATCCTCTGCATCGGGCTCGACCTCGGTGTCTTCGTCCGAATCGACCTGAAAGTCAGTATCACTTTCAGAGTCAGACCGCTTCTTTTTCTTCTGTTTGTTGATCTTGACGGGCGACGGCGCTGCGGCTTCTGCGTCACTGTCGTCTGCGGCAGCTTCCGTCCTCTCTTGGTTTGTCATATGACCAACGTTCTGTGATGTGTTAGTGGAAGCCGATGTAGTGTTACATTGTTTCCTTACCGCCCGAGCGCGCTTGCCTCTACCAAGAGCATGCGCTCGCGCGAGGGCGTCGGCGGCAGCTTGAGCCTGTCGTTCTTTCAGGATCTTGTCCCATACACCCGGGTCTGGAGCTGTCTCCTCTTCAACAACGTCGAGATTGTCTTGCAGCGAGCCTGTTTCGTTGGCCCACACACGTGCAAAGCTGAACTGCGACTCCGCTGAGTCGTCACCAGCGGCTGCGCGGGTGTTCTCAATCTGGCTGCGGTCGAGTAGCCTCTCGATCGATGCGTCGTCGTAACGAATGTCCTGGTCTGCAGCATCGTCCTTGAAAAGCTCTGCGGCGCCGTACTTGAGAATGGACTCAACATCGTGTTCCTCATCCTCGTCTGCATCTAGTTGCTCCACAACAACATGGTCAAGTGCCATCTTCTTGCGGCCAATCTGCACAATCTTCTCCTCAACCGAGGCTCGAGTCAGAAGCTGGAAACAGAGCACCTTGTTCTTCTGGCCAATGCGATGAGCTCGTGCGATAGCTTGTAGATCTTGATGCGGATTGAAGTCAGGGTCAAGAATGATGACCGTGTCAGCGGTTGCGAGATTGATGCCGACACCGCCTGCACGCGTCGAGAGCAAGAAAGCAAACAGAGGCGAGTCAGGTGCATTGAACTGGTCAATACGCTTCTGCTTCTCGAGCGAGCCCATGGTGCCGTCCAGACGCTGGTATGCCATCTCCATTCCATCGAGGAAATCCTCAATAATATTGAGCATGTCGAGGAATTGACTGAAAATCAGCACTCGATGGCCGCGCTCCTTCAGCTTTGGCAAAAGGGTCTCGAGGAGGCGCAGCTTGGCGGAGGCTTCGACAAGGTTGCGATGCGACACAGCGGAAACATCAGTCCGCTCCTCAATCTCGCGGCTGTACACGAACGGATGACAGAGACACTTCCGCAGCTGCATCAGGATATTGCTCAGGTTGGCGTGCTCTTGCTGCTTGAGGCTCTTGTCGGAAGAGAACAGAGCCTTCAACAGTTCAGGGCTCTTCGACAGGATCGACTTGTACACCTGTTTCTGCAGGTGGCTCATGGAGATGGGGAGGATGATCTGGCCGAGTGGTGGGAGGAAGGTCAGGACTTGAGCCTTTGTGCGACGAAGGATATAAGGACGGATCTGCTCGTGCAGTTCCTTGATGTTTTCGGAAGTCATCTCGGCATACTTCTCTTCGAGTTCGGCGGCGTTGATGTTCTCATCCAGGAACTGCAGCAGATTGAAGAGCTCTCGAGCGTTGTTTTGAAGGGGTGTGCCGGTCATGAGCAGCCTGAAGGGCGCCTTGACAGCGGACAGCGCCGTGTAGAGTTGGCTCTTGTCGTTCTTCAAGCGTTGGCCTTCGTCAATGATCAGACCGGCCCAATTGATACCTCGCAATAATCGTCTGCTGCTGTCGTCGGAGGCGGACTCGTAGGAAACCACCACAACGTGGCACCTCAGGTCTTTGGTGCCCTCGGGATACATTTCGTACTTGTGTGCCATCTCACGGGCTTGCGACGATCCAAAGTATGCCACAACTCGTAGGGAAGGTGCCCACTGCTTGATCTCACGACGCCAGTTGGCGCAGGTGGAGTTGGGTACGACAATGAGGAATGGAAAGCAGTTGTGTTCCTGGACCAACGTTGCCATGAAGCCAATGACCTGGATGGTCTTGCCGAGACCCATTTCATCGGCAAGAATACCGTTCTTCTGGTTGTACCACTGGTAGTACAGCCAGTTGAGGCCCTCCATCTGATATTTCATCAATTCGCCGCCAACAAGGTTCTCCGGCTGAGCCTGCCGCTCCAGCTTGGCGAATGGAGTGCTGCGGACTTTGTCCAGACGGGACTTGAGTGGACCTTGCTTGGGGATTTTAACGTAGCGTCCAGCGACCCAGTCGTTGTACGCGGTGACAAAGTCGAGCCACCTGTCTCCGTCCTCTGACGTGGGCACCTTCTCCCAGACTGCATCTTCATAGCCGAGGCCTTTGTACTTGATCAGTGCCTTGTCCACCTCTTTGATCCTCGCTTTGTCAATCTCCTCAGAGCGGATCTCGACGTAGCTGGTGAACTTGATGTCCAAGACGATGTCGATGCGCAGATACTCTTCAGGAATTGCATCTTCGGTGCGCATCTTCGGCCCCTCTTCCTTCTTGAAGAATGCTCTGCGCATGGCAGACGCAGTTACACCCCAAGTCCAGGCGCCCGAGAACCAGGCAGCACGGAAGTATGACTGGCTCTCCCACTTGATGAGATACTGTTTGTCGTCTTCGTTGATTAGCTCACAAGCAGTACCAGGTTGATAAGTCTCGACGTCGGAAGGCCGCCAGGCAACAAGAGCTCCCACTTTCTGAGCTTCAGTGTCGTTGCATTCCTTGCACATCCACTTGGTCGAGTATTCGCGAAAGCGCTCGTCCGCCAGCTCCTCGTCGTCGCGGTTGACATCCATGGCGTAGAGCGATATAGGCGGTAGGTGGTGGTAGTGCCATGCTCGCGAGCACTTTGTGCAGCGGAAAAGGACATTGTGTGCGTTGTTGATGAGTTCGGAAGGAACGTCGATTACGGGATCGTCGCCGTCGTTCTCCTCGCGCTCTTTCATCTCTTGCATGGTTGTTTTGCGTGGCCTAAAGGGCTTGCAAGATTCGCCAGGCTTGCCACAATCCTGGCATTTGGCCAAGTTGGGGGCAAAGCTATCTTTCTTCTTGTAGACGTTGACACATCGCTTGCACTGCAGGATAAATCGCTCGTCGCCTACTTTGGTAACGAGGTGCTCGCGGGTGCTTCGTGTGCCCAGACAGTTCTTGTGATATGCGAGGCAACAGCCTTGACAATAGATCAGGGGGGCAATGCTAGGTCCGTTGTAGCATACTTCGCAGCCTTCGACGTGGCGAGAGCGGAACAGGTCACCTCGGGGGCGCGTCTCAAATACCTCTCGAACAGCCTTGACCTGTGGAGCGGAGGTCTTTGGCTCTGAGTCGGAGCGGTAGATGTCGTTCTCGCCCGTTTCCTCCATGTTGTTGGTCGCACGTGTGGAACGTTCGGATTGGCGGGCACCTACACGCTGCACCTTCTCTGGCTTGGATACACGCAGACCTCGTCTCTTGCGCTTGCGACCGGGCAGCACGTCTGAACGCAGTATGTCATCAGAGTCGCTCGTCTTATTGTCATCGTCGCTCTCTTCTTCATCAAAGGCGCGGGCTGGCATTGGCTGTCGCGTGGAGCGTTGTGTAGGCTCTGGAACCTTGTTGCGTCTCCCACGCTTCGTGCGTATGTTCTCGCTGTCTTCGTCACTATCTGTAAGCTCGATTGGGTCGCTGAGATTTGATCTACTCCGCATAGAGCGGCGACCGCTCTTGCCGCCCTTTGCTGGCCTGCCGACCCGGCCTTTGCGTCGCCGACCAGGATGTGTAAGCTCGTCGTCGTCCATGTCCTCGTCTTCTGAGGAGAAGATGTCGAGCATGGTGCTGTCCACAAAGCCGTAGTTTCTCGCTGCGGACTTCCTTTTACGAGTTACTCTCATGTTGTCGTCGCTTGAAGATGCGCTGTCGTTCTGCTCGTATCTGTTGAGTGCAGCTGGACCGCCTGGGAGCTCGAGAAGTTGTTCAAAGTCAATCTGCGATTGTGTCAGAGGCGTTGCACTGTAGGCGTTTGCTGGAGGGTGGGCAGAAGCTCGAGAGGGCCTTTGTAGATGAGCCGCCAGCTGCAGCCGTAAGCAATCACTCTCTCACCAGATGCTCTCACCCACCCCTCACTCTCTCCTCAATGGCAGGGTAGAGGTTGCTGGACTCACCTCGGCCGTCCGGCCTCCCACAAGCGTGACCTCATACGTGACAGGGCCGCCTCTCGTCGTGCGCTCCCGTACAATCTTGTCGACCTCATCCTGGGGCTCATAGTATGTGTATTCACTCTTGTTGCGAACAGGACTTGTTCGGACAAACTGCAATCTCCGAACCTTAGGCGGCGGCTCGGCATGGATGATGTCGTCGCCAGAACTCGAGTCGGAGACCAGGTTCTCGACCGAAATTGACGTGCGCTTCTTTGTGGGCGGAGTTGGAGACGGCGGGCGGCGGGGTGTTGCGCTGGACGTCGAGCGGCGCGAAGCAGGGGCCGCGTTGGTGGACTTGGGCTGGGTCGCGCCAGGTTTTGCGGAGTTTCCCTTCTTGAAAGCTGCCATGAGCAGCGTGGCGTCGTCGTCGGAACTCATGCTGGCGGCGCGGTATACACGATCTAGCGCGCGTGCGGTCGCAGTGGTCCACAGCTCTCGTGTAGCTCGCAGCTATGCGAATGCGGCGTGTATTGTGGTCGCGAATGATTATGTACAGAGGCAGCTGTTACGCCGGCGTGTGCCCCCTTTCTACTGGATCTTGACAGTACAATGTCACGGCGACGGCGCCTGGCGCGGTCGACTTGCTTGCAGGCGAGCCGTGGTCCTCGGCGTGGTCCACAACGCGTGATAGCGCGATTACGCTAAGTCCGGCGGGCCGTTTGTCGCCAAAAGTTGACCAAGGGAAGGCTCAGATGAACGTGAGGGTGAAGCCTGTCACGGAACAGGGCAACCATTGCCCGAGCCTTCCCTTTTGAGCACTACAACCTTCAATGCTGTCCTCGTTCGTGCTCAGTAGTGCGCTACTACGGACACAGCGAACCAGCCTCCCCCGCACGTTCTGCCGCTACAAGTCCATCACCGCGGCCATCGAGAAGGGCCGGGGCAGTGGCCCAGACAGGTTTTCACCACGAGGCGGCAGTCGCACACGGCCGAGGGATGACGAGGTGACACTTTCACGCTACGACCGAGAAGACGGCGGCAGAGTCCGGCCGTCACGAAGCAAGTCTTCCATCGGCGCCAGGCGCAGGAAATGGGAGGACGAGGATGCCGCACCGAGGCGGAAAGAGCTGAGGAAGAGCGGCGGGAGATCAGACGAGTCGGCCGTCGACCGCCGCATGAGGGATCAGGACCGCGAGGCCCCAAGGCGATTCGACGACCGCGGCGAGCGACCAGAGAGATTTGCTGGGCGGCCAGCAGCGAGAGACGCTCCTCGACGCGACCGAGCAGAGTTTGGGAACGACGACAGGCCGCCGCGCCAGTCAGAGAGGACGTTTGACCGTGGTGACAGGCCGCAGAGGAGGCCAGAGAGGTTCGAGCGAGACGACAGACCGCAGCGCAGGCCGGAGAGGTCCTTTGATCGCGACGACAGACCACAGCGCAGCGAGGAGAGGCCGTTCGACCGCGGCGACAGACGCTCCCCTCGCAACGACCGCGACAGCAGGACCTCTCAGGCAGACCGCTCACACCGCTCAGACCGCCCAGATCGCCCCTCCATGCCCTCGCGCGCCTCCCCCCGTGACCGCGCCCCCGAGTCGCTCCCCTACACCACCGCCGCCTCCGAGTTCATCTACGGCTACTCCTCCGTCCTCGCCGCCATCCGCGCCAACCGCCGCCAGTTCTACAAGCTCTACGTCAACTCGCGCGGCCTGAACCGCGACGTCCTGCTCGCCCGCGCCAAAGCCTCCAACCTGCGCCAGATCACCCGTGAGGTCGGCGACACCTACGACCGCGCCTTTGACAAGGCCTCCTCCGGCCGCCCCCACAACGGCTTCATCCTCGAGGCCTCGCCCCTTCCCGTGCAGCCCATCACCGAGCTGAAAGAGTGCGTGCGCGAACAAGCCACATTCGACACCGTCCTCGCCCCACAGACCAAAGAAGAACTCGCCGTCAACGGCTCCCGCTCCTCGTTCCCCTACAAGTCCGCCGCCTGGCGCCACCCGCTCATCCTCTACCTCGACGGCATCCTCGACGAGGGCAACCTGGGCGCCATCGCCCGCTCCGCCTACTTCCTGGGCGTCGACGCCATCGTGACGCCCACACGCCAGTCCGCGCCCTGGTCGCACATTGCCGTGAAAGCGAGCGCGGGCGCCGCCGAAGCCCTGCCGCTGTTCAAGGTCGCCGAGCCCGCCGACTTCCTGGGCAAAGCGAGCCGCAACGGCTGGCGCTGCTACGCCGCCGACGCCCTGCCCCCGCGCGCCAACGACTCCGACCCTGACCTCACGAGCGACATCGTCTACACCCTCGCCCGCTCCACCAAGCGCCTCCACCACCACAGCCCCGTCGCCGAACACCCCACCATCCTGATGCTGGGCGCCGAGGGCGCCGGCCTGAAGACCTCTCTGCTCAACATCGCCCACTACAAGGTCGGCATCCGGCAGGGCAGGGACGCCGACGAGGTGGGCGTCGACTCGCTGAACGTCAGTGTAGCTGCGGGTCTGCTGTGTCTGGATATGCTGAAGAAGCGGCCCGTCGTCGAGCGGGATCCAGCGAATATGGTGTTTTGAGGGAAGGCTGGGGGTGGGAAGTGTATGATAGATGTATACCGATTTTTCATCGGATTGTTCACTAAAATCAAGGGGTGACATGAATATGTTGGAGCTCGGCCACGTCTGAGACTGTTATTGTCTATCTTTTTTTTTATCTTGCTTCGACTTTTTTTTTGAGGCGGGGGAGGGGACCGATGGAACTAGAAATCGGTAGCCTGACATCAAATGTGTCTGTCCTGGACTCTCGGAAACCTCCATCTGAACTGATACATGTCTGGCGATCTGCGGGCGTTGTGGAAAACGTCAACCCCTCCATTTTGATCGTGATTCTGCTCGTTCGACCTTGTGATTATTTAGTCCTGTCTCTTTGAAGAGTAAAAACATAAAAGCAGAAAATAGCACAACAATCAGGCAATGTCGAAAAGTTGTTTCAGACATGCTCATGTCTGGAGCTCTGCGCGCGCTGTGGGACACGTCAAGCCGCAGCTGTGATCCTGTTTCTGCTCTGTTGAGTCCGCCTTTAATTTCTTCGACATACTCGCTCTACCGAAACTTAAAAGTCGTGAGGGGAACTGGGAATATCGTCTCTGCAGATAGTTTCAAAGGCTCACTGCTTGAGTTTATGCTTTGATCTGTATCTCTTCTGATCGAACATGTCTCTCTTCTGGAATAGAAAAAGAAAAAGCTTCGCAAAAGCTAGTGATGTGTCTGTCCTGGCAAAACCAGACACAGTCTTTAGGGACGCCCATGTCCGGGTTTTTGCGGGCGCTGCGGGGGACGTTAAAAACTCTCGACTCTGATCTTGCTTCTGCTCCTTCTCACCCTTACATCATCTGACTATTCTCTCATCTGGCAAAAAAACTCAAAACCGTGTGATCAAGGAGTGATGGTATTTGCCCGAAAGGTTCTTGAAAATGAATTTTCTTTCGGTTTATGATTGGACTCACTCTTGTGACTGCTCATTGTCCACGTCTCTCTTTATATCTTCTCTTCTGGAAGTAAAGACAAAGTCAAAAACTCTACATGTGTCTGTTCTGGGGTCTCCAAGATGCTATTCGGATTATGCATGTCCGGAGATTTGCGGAGAACTTACAAGTCTGATCTTTGTTCTGTTCATTTAAGCTCCTATCATTTGATCCTGTCCCCCACCTTACACAAAATCAAAACCCAGAGCTAAAGACCTAATTTTGTTGCTAAAAATCAGACAACAGCCATACTATGTTCAGACTTTTATCCCTTATCTTCGTATCTGCCTCTCTTTCTCTCTTCTTCTCTTCTTCTGGAATTAAAGAACATGGCACAACTCGCAATGCATCGATCCCAAAATTCTCGAAGTTTGCCAGGAAGACAGTCATATCTGCGGCTCTGCGTTCGTTGCTAGGAGATCTTTGATTGTGGTGTTGTCCTACCTCTTTTGACGTCAGTATAAGAAAGTACACGACGATCAACTTAAGTGATTATCCGGAGTTGTCTGAAGTCTTATCAAGAAACTGCAAGTTCAAGGTGTTTCTGTCTTTCCAGAACTACTGATGGGGTCTTCCATGCCTGAGACTTTGTTAATGTTGTCAGAGGATTTCTTGCTTTACTTTTATTGTTACCCCTTGGTGGACAACTCGTGTAATACACTATCACCATGGAGGTTGTATTACGACTACGGTTCACATTGAGGTGATCTTAGATAATCGTTCCCGACTTCTATGTGCACGCCTCCCAAAGATTTCTTGTTATACTTTTATCGTTACCTCCTGGCGGGATAACTCGTGCAATACACTACCACCATGGAGATTGTATCACGATTGCGGTTCACATTGAGGTAATTTTAGATACTTGGGCATTTGCGCACGCCTCCCGCGGCTGCCCAATTTTGGAAGGGCCACCATGATTGGTGGCCCTGACATGCGACACTGCAGCTGCCGCAGCCTGACGGACACCCCGCTCTCCTCCTCATTCTTGTTCATTTGCCTTTCCTTTAGTAGTTTGTCTCTGAACCTTGCGTCTTTTCCGCGGGATTTAAATTTTCTTGTATCGTGTTGGGATCGTGTTTTCTCAGCCTTGACATTCGGAGGAGCTTCTTACATTGCGGTTTGCTTCAGCCTGACCCAATGGATTTGGAACAACCCATCGACACGATATCCACCATACAAGAAGGTGGCGACTACATATTCGCTAATGACGAGCAACTGCCGTACAATCTTCTCGCAAACCTAGGTTTTGGACACAGTGGCAATGTGGAAAAAGTGCAAGACAAGCACACGAGCATGATCTTTGCACGCAAAACAATTCCCATGCCTCCAGGGCGTGCCAGGAACGAGAAGGAACAGATCTTCAAAAACGAGATAGCAGTAATTCGCCGTCTCCACACGCATCACCATATCGTCAGAGTATTTGCAACATACATGACCAGCAACCACTTTGGTCTGATCTTACAGCCCGTTGCGGACAGCGGTGACTTGGCCAAATACTTGGTCCACTATTGGATTCTACTAGATGACAAGGAACCAACGTACTTCGAGGACACAGAACTTGAAGCTATGCGTTGCATACTCAAGCGAGCCTTTGGGTGCCTTGCGAACGGGCTTGCTTTCATACATGCACAACGCATTCGGCACAAAGACATCAAACCGCAGAACATTCTTGTCCATAAAGGATTTGTCATAATCACAGATTTTGGCTACTCCTTGGACACTAGTCAATTCTCTACCAGCGCAACTGGTGGACCGCCCAACTTCCTCACAAAAAGATATGCTGCGCCCGAAGTCCTCGATTATGAAAGAAGGAACTCGAGCTCGGACATATGGTCACTGGGATGTGTGTACATCGAGATACTGTCAGCAGTCACACTGGCGTTCAAAGTCGATCACAACAAGTTCTTCTCTGAAACCATGGAGGAGCTTCACGAAAAACTTCGCCAAACTAATTCTTTCGAACTTTCACTGATCTCAAAAACCGTCATGGAAATGACAAGTCTAACAGCATCCCATCGGCCCAAGTCGCAGGAAATTACAGCGCAGCTGGCAAAGCACACTCAATATTGTTGCAACAATTGTCACAGGAGCCAACAATCAGCGGATCAAACTTCCCCGGAGACAGAACAGACAGAATTTGCGCAGAATGACACTGCCGTAGATTTGGGGTTACAGACTTCCCAGGCCCAAGCGAATGGTCCGTCACTTATCAGCACGACCATGTTTCCAACTGGAGCCACATGGACCTGGGACGAAACAAGCCAAGATTACTATATAGCGGGGTATGATGTGCACGGTTAGTTTTTCATTTTGAGCGCACTGGCAGTTAGATGACTGTAATCCACACAGGACAGGTAATCTACCACTGGAGCAGACAACAGTCAACACCTACAGTCTCCTATGATATCCCTCCTCGAAGTGACACTTTTACGCCTGCAGCACCTGGTGAGTGTACAGTATATGTATGCAGAGCAATTCTAATTCATGTACTTTAGTATCGAAGGAATCACAACGCATTTTACCTAATTTCATTGCTGGAACACCAGAACAGGGATGGTATGAGAACCTGGACAGCGGCAAGTGTACACTAGACCTATTCTCGGTGTCTACTTACGTTCGAAAGACTATTATATGCGCCCAAGGGCTGAAGTACGCGACTTCTTCAAACCTGGTCGTGTGTTCGCTATGCTTTACACTGAAGCCGTTGGCGCAAATTCCTTCCACGGTCCGTCAGACGAAGCTTTCACCATCATTCGGTTCAATGAACAAGCCTTTAGTCAGATTAGGCGCTTCGTAATCATTTCTGTCAGAGTCGGATTTGTGCTTGCCTGGTAAAATTTGTCTCACAGGTTCCATGACATCAGACTGACTAGACAGTGCTATATCCACATACAGACATCAAGGAACACTGAAGCGAGGTTGCAATCCAGGCGAGCATGCTGTTGTGTACAATACAGGTGTCGATCCAAACTCATGTTATCTAGCTGGAGAAAGGGAAAGAGGTCTCTACAAACGCCCGATTGAGGTCTGTCCAGCCGATATAACAACACACTTGGTCCGCGAGTCAAGAATTCGCTTTGGCAAAACATATTCAATTGAGTGGAACGTCAAAGTCAAAGACATTGGTTGCGTGATACACAGCGACTTGAAAGCACTGAAAGACCACTACGATGAGGAGGAATCGCGATGGAATGCAGCTGTAGTGTCGTAAGATTATAAACGCGATAGTACCTCTCTTGCTTTTTATATTTACAATGGGGCTACTACTATGTCAATGGATATATATGCATAACCATACCACTTTGAAAGACCAGCATTACTTTACGGGAAGATATCACTTGTTTGAGCAACTCTAGAATCCCTCAGTGGCAATGTTTCTGATGCCTCTGCCTTGTTCCTATCACTTCTGATTTCATCAGAATGGTGCCATGGCGTACAATGTCTTGCTCCAGAAGCCGCCCGAAACTGCAACTACCAACAGTAAGAATGGGAATCTTTCCTTCAGTGCCGTCTATGATTTTCTTTCTTATCCCCACTAAGAGTCAAAAAGGCAAGATAGAAATGAGGCATCGTTTACGCACAAGTGTGTTCGAATCCACAACCAGAAACCACGATGCTCTGGATGAATGTTCCTGTTTTCTGTACACATTTATACATCAATTGACTCAGCGTCGAAAAAATCACTGCCGATTGCAATGTTCTCACGGTGGGTTTGCCTAGAAATGTGAGAGAAGTCTGTATATTTGGATTCCTCTGTACCCTACTCTCTTCAACTCCCCTCTCCTTGAGACATACTCTTTCGGCAAGAGTTTGAAGCCAAAAATGCAACATGAACAACCACTATGTCTGGGGCGTCTCTTGAGCTCACTTTTATTTTAAGTCTTCTCAATCTCACAAAACCGAAGGTCGAAATCAAGCCGCCAGAGGTTTATGTCTCGGCCGTTGGAGCTCTCAAAACCGGAGCGAGGATGCGAATATCCGGAGTGTCTTTGCGCTCCCGCCTCCTCAACGCATTGTCTGTTTCAAAGTTCTGAAGCAAAAATAAGATTCAAATACCCAAATGTCTGGAGTGTTTCTGTACTCTCGCCTCTCTCACATCTTCTCGATCTCTCAAAACCCCAAATTGAAGCATTGGCAAACTGTTACTATGTGGAACTCTGCGTCTTTCTGGTTTCCAAACCACACTCCGTCTCTGTGATACCAAGGTTGAAAACAAACATGGGGAAAACTGTGGCCCTGTCCTAAGGCAGTCCAGAACCGGATATATAGAGCTGGATATCCAGTCCTTTGCCAGTCATCAACGGACCACTTTCCTTCTTATCTCTTGCAATCCAACCACTTTTTTGTCACAGTATTCTTGAAAAGCGCAAGATAGGTAGGAATGCCCTGAGCTTCTCGAGTGCGTGTGATCCAAGAACTCTCACTCGTTGGCCGATGTCTGTTCTGTGCAACCTGTGTCGATCAAACAATATCAAAGAGGACACATTTATGTCTGTTTACGCACGCAACTTTCAATCAATCACCTCGAGGTTCGTTTTCTTTGCTCCTCTTTGACAAAACAATTGAACAAGATGACGGAAATGTGGAGCACAACTTCTGTGCTATCCCGCAGCTCCAGGAGTCCGCCGCTCAAATATTCCTAAGCTATGTTGAACCCTGCTTATATTTTCGTCTTGTTTCTTCTTCATGTCATCTGCCAGTTTCTGTCTCAAACTCCAGATCCAGGATTTGATGTCTGGCTACCTTGAAAGATGAATACAAACTAGATATGAGTCTGTCTACAACAAACATTGTTCTGCTGCAAGGATCTGCATTGTGCTGCCCGCAGCTTCATGTCGCTACTGCTAAAGGATCAAAAACTTCAGTCTGCATTTCTGTTCCTCTCTCTTTACCACATTCTCGCCCAAGTTCTGGGTCTCAATTCGCTATCCAGAATGATGATGTCTGTTTGTTCTGAGAGATACGCGAAAGCAACGGCTCCACTAACGTTTGTGCTTTTTGCGTCTTCCACTCAAATTATTCGACAAAGACGGCATGCTTTCTGCTGCTCTATGGCGTTCAAATTCGCACGCAAGCCTGGGAATGTTGAGTGAGCTCGAGGTTTATTTTTCACCTCCCAAATTCTTTTTGACACTGGTTACTTCATATACACTGGAAAGATCTGTGTACCGCTGTTGAAGACCCTCCAAACCCGTTTACATCAATTGTTTATTTCAATGCAGTGTTGTTCTCCGAAGAGACGAAGCTGAAATATGTTCTTCCACTCGAAACAGCCCAGAACACACAAAAAATGCTCTCCTTCCTTCTGTTTTCAAAAGATAATCGAGCTTTTCCATGTCGGACGAGGAGTCTGGAGTGTTGAATATGCTACGGCAATTTGGAGATCTGGCCACAATGACTGTGATCGAATCTATAAAGGCTTACTCTGAGCGCTTGCTTGGTCTTGTTCACAACTCCTCCCGCAAGCTTGTCATCAAAAACTCTGGTCAATTCGTTGATGTCTGTCTGAATAGTTCTGGAAAGCGCCAAATACAATACTGCTTCTAAAGATGGGTCAGTGTTTTGCATTGAAATGAAGTCGACCCGAAGGGATCTGTTCTGACCAGTCTTTAGCTCTATCACCCATAAGTACTGTTTGTGTCGAGGATTTTGTTCGCATTTTCAGCTTCAAGAGCTGTCTTGTTCCTCACAAAATGATTGGCCCGAAATCTCATGCCGGGGTTCCTTCCTCTCTTCTCTCTTGTCTCTTCTGAAACCAGTAGACATACCAGTACATGTTTCCTGGTTGTCGAAGCATTCACAGAGAGATGTAAGCCGTCGAATGTTTTTCTGTTCTACTTGATTGAGCCGACCACAGTATGTCTGCCGCAGCTCTCTGCGTCCAAATCTACTGCTTGGTTGTCCCATGCTATGGAGAGAGCGATCTGTGGTCCGGAAAACCATATCCCGTGCCTAATATAAGGGCTTCAATTCGATCTAGATTTGTACCTTCGACAACTCGTACTGTGAATTCCACCACCAAAACCTTTGTATTTGGCGTAAATTCATGTACGGAGAATCACCCAAAACAGACAACGATGAGGCAAATGACTGTCTGGCTTCTACCGCAATGAAAACTATGCCATGTCGCAAGCGTCCAGCTGCTTACTTTCATGGCCACCAATGTTCCCAAAGTGGCAAGTGTAGCTCGCACGTTTCTCTCAGAACGTGATCTACCCGTTCTCTCCTTTTTCTCCTTTCTAACTCTTTCCGAGCCTGTTCTACCTTCGATTCAAAAAGAGAACGACCACCATTATGTTTCTGGTCTGAGCGAATCCAAAACATATTCTGCCAAGTCCTATGCTGCGTTTTGGCGCGTTGTGGCTAGGCTGCAGGCAATCACTGGAACATATATGATCAAATGCCTCCTTCCCTTCATGTGCTCTTTGTCTGGACATTTTTCGATCTTTGCTTATTTTACTTCCTCAGAACTAAAGAGTCCTGGCTCTCAAAGCATCGTCGGCTAACACCTATGTCTGAAAGAGGATGTTAAATCTTTCTAAGACAATGGAACTACACGATGATGTTCCGTCCGTGGCTCAATGTCTCAAGTCTGTCTTGCCTCAGAGAGTATCAATCTCGTTTGCTCAACATGCAACAAAATCTTGCAAACGTCTTCTCTTGTGTATATCTAAAAGGTGATGAAAACCTTCTATGTGTCTGTGCGTGTGCGTTAGACGCATTCGTACATCTATTTCAAACTTGGTTGTATGTAAGATAAATCCCTCTCAACTTTTTGGATGTCGCTCTCTTATTCCGAGAACTCTGTTATGCATGCAAAAGCAGAGGAGTCTGGCGCATGGTTGTTTTCCTTGCTCAGTGCTTCGAACTATATATCTTAGGCTCCCCTGAGAAGTCTGGTGTGAAACAGACTACATTACCATAAGTCTTCGTTGAAAGACTTCGTAATCGCAAGAGCACGTAGGATAGCTCTGCTGTTCTCATCTTCCAATCTCAAATTCGCGAACCTCGTCTGCATGTCTCTGCCCCCCGCAAGAACTTGAATTTGAATGATATAGACTCATGCTCGACTTCCATCTTGACGCACCTTTGCAGAGTCCCCATTCAATTCAGGCATGCGAAGAGCCTCGAGTCTCTTCATCTTCTTTAAACTAGAAGCCGAAGTTTCAAAGGCATTTCCCCTACATTTTAATTTGTGTCAATACATCCAGTTGAGCGGATTATATGTTCTTGGAGTAGAGCATTTGTGTATACTTATCCCAGTTTCTGACTGCTCATGTGTTCTTTGCGAGAAGCAGCAACGAACAGTGATGTGTGTTTTAAAGGTACTCCATCACCCACATGAGTAGTGCCGACGCCCTTCGGTCCAGAATTTCTTTTTTCTTGTTACCGATACAAAAATTCATTTCTTTCCAAATTTAGTTTCCAGAAAACTCATGTCAAGATTAAGAAGTGTGAAATTACCGTCTAAGAAGCGTGTGTTCCGGCGTTTCGATCCCGACACATACCTTCTTTAGGTATTTGCTGATTCCCCAAACTCTTCTGTCTTATGATCCTTCATCTTGATACGTTTCCTCGCACGGAATTGTCAAAATAATCACGGTATATATCATGTTGTTTCTGTCTGTGTAGTCAAAAACACGGGCTGTGTATGAAATGCTGGCTGGACGATTTCCATGGAATGCATTTCCCCAGAATCCCCACCTTGTCTATACCTGTTCTTCTTTACAGCTTTTACGATCGAAATAAGGCAAAAAGTCATACACACGGACATATGTTCCTGTGGAACGGTGTAGATTTGCACACAACATTATCTTGGAGCATCCGCTTCCTCCACGTTCAAACCTACATGTCTCTCCGCTGTCTGAATCCGCCCAGAAAGGTTGATGCTTCTTTGCGTGTTAAAATGGACAGACCCACCACGAATGTTATCACTGTGCGCCTACTCTTTTCAAATTTTGTCTCTGCCGGCTCTTCTCAACGATCTCTTCTTCCCCTACTCCAAATCTTTCTATCAAATTTTCAAACTCGAGAGCCGAAAATCGTATACTCTTTGTTATGTCTTTCGGTGCTGAAAATCATTACAATCTCCTTGAACAGTCGAATCTCAAAGAAGCCACCATCACGAACGATGCTTTTGACCAAAGTTTTGCTACCGCAGGACCATGCTGGCTCTACTATCTTAGCACTCCAGCTCCATGTTCTTCTCCTCTATCTGAAGTTTGAAAAGAAAACACGTCGTTGCATTGCAAGACAAAAGATCTCTACACACATCTCATGTGTCTTTTTGAGCACCTCCTCTTATCTGCATATTTATCCTCCCTATCTGGCTTTTTGCACCTTGACCTTCCTATCAGAACCCGCAAGCCAAAAGTATATGTTGCGGACGTTGAGTTGGTCCTAAGATATGGCAAATGGAAAAGCAGCATGTTTTGTGCCTTGAAGTCGGTACTGGATCGGAAGTCCTGGAAATTCATCAATGAAGAGCTCGTGTCGTGGTCTTTGCTGCTCCAAAGCCTTCAAATCTATCTATGCGATGGCGTATTGGTATGATCTTTCCATTGCATTGAAAGATGCGGACGGGGCTGTTCATTCAATTTCAAGGAGCAATTTTGCCAATCTGAACGCAATTATGTCAGGCACCATATTTAAATAATACCTTTGATTACCGAAAAAGAAAGGAAGCGAAGAGTCATGTTCTCTGCTGCCCCTGTGGCTTCAAAAACGAAAAGATACGAATTCATGGCCTCCTTTGCCCAGCCATCCCTCGAGCACGAAATCCAGACACCTGTCCTGCTTCACCAATACACTCCCCGGCTACTCCAGAATCCCCCGACTATCTAGACAACACTAGCTGCTCACCTTACCCAAATGTCTACCAAAATCGCTCACGGCATCAGACACTGCCCGCAACACAACCTCGGAAACATGCCCACAAACCCGGCGTTTCCGGCTTTCGAAATGGGGCAAGTCTGATGTCGTATGCTTGCTTCGTCCCGCACAAAGCACCTGCGGCACGATACCTCACTTTCTGTCTTGTCTTAGTGTGCATGCCGGGTGAGATATGTCTCACGCCCGTGCCTACCACCTGCTCAACGATGGGAGTCTTCACGTCCTTGGTGTGGACCAGACAGCATCTGCAGCAGGCTAGTAACACGCCATACGCGCACCGCAGCCTGTTCGGCGTCCCCGCGCGAGGTTGATTACGAGTTGAATATCAAGGTGGAGGAAAACAGATTTTTGGACATGCACGGCCAGCGCACACGGTGTCTCGGTGTTCATTACTACATTCGCATTCGCTAACAATATCCTTCGTCTGTTGTCTCTAATGCCGCCTCATTCCGTCTCGTCGTCTCATCCCATCTCGTCATATCAACGCATCCATAAATCGTCAAATCATTCGCGGCGAGGTGGGGGGGGGGGGGGGGGGGAAAAAAAAAAAAAAAGAAAAAAAAAGAAAAAAAAAGAAAAACCACAGGGTTGTTTGGGGGGCTAAAAAAGGGGGGGGGGGGGGGGTTCTTTCCCCAC
>JAFISE010000260.1:0-33927 GCA_022560025.1 Stagonosporopsis chrysanthemi
GAGGGAAGGAAGCGAAGGCGAGGCAATAAAGAAAGGAAGGAGCAGGAGGGAGAGAGAAAAACCGCGGGGGGGGGGGGGGGGGGGGGGGGGGGGGGGGGTTGCAGGACAACACAAGAAGGGCTATGCAGATCCTTACCCTAAATAGCCCTTGCATGCTCTCAGTAGGCCGCCCTGTGTGGACGGACGATGTTCCTGGGCTCCGCTCCGAAATCGTCAAGAATCTGGGGAGCATGCACGTGATGTACGGAGATCGTTGATCCCCGAGAGCGGAAGTACCGGCTGGCCTGGGCGGCGTCATCTTTTGCAGATGGTCGTCGAGCGGTCGAGATCGCCGTGGCGCACAAGGCTTGTACTGAACGCAGCAGGGCCAGACCGGTCGTCACGGACACATCAGCCCTCCGTGGTCAGCATTGAAAGAACAGATCAGTTCAACCGTGTCCCGCGTGTCCACAACTCGAGCGCTCTTTCCCCTCAGCTGTTGGCTTGTTCAACTCCTTGCTTCCTGCATGCACCCGTGAGTCGCGCCTAGCACGAAATGGTCGCCGACTAAGGTGCCTCTAGAGCATAACAGAGCCGCAAGTCTACTCGTCAACACCAGAGGCAGCTCTGTGCGTCCGAATCAGATCGATCCAGTGATCGCCGGCTCGTACCGCGCCTGCGAGGCTTCGAATTTGAATTCCAAATCCCAGCCGGGCCTGTGCTCCTTCCGCCGATGAACTTGTGCGCGCAACGCATTGCGCCCGTTGGACCGCGTCAAGGACTGAACGGTAAGTGTAAGAGCGTCTTCCGAGGCTTCTCTCTGGTCACAGCCGCTCGCCCATTTGCTCATTGCTTGCTTTATTAAACACCCCGCCTGCGACGAGGCCAGCATCACACTTTGTCTTGATCATCCACCAGCCACCGCTCCCTTGTGCCACTTTTCTTCCCACTTCGTTCAGAGGCCACAACCTGCGTGGAATCGCGCTAGCTTCTTTTCCACGCCAGTGATCCTGATCGCCTCTTTGCTGATTGGAGTTTGTGTTCGCCAGGTCTTGCCTGTCAACCTTGAAAGTGCGGTAGCAACTGTTCTGTGTGTGTCTCATGTGCAGCGCAGGGGTCGGAACGTTGACTGACAGCCTCTAGTACGTGTCAACTCAGGCTCGGACAACCGTATACGATCATCATCAGTCGGGTGGTTCGCAATCCGTCGGGATCGTCTCCTGGTCTCTGCGACGCTCATAACACATGGCGACCGCCATCAAGGCCGACCCCGGCATGGGTGACTACAACAGTGGCAGTGGTGAGTGCACTTTCAACTTACATTATGCTTCGCTCCTCCCGCGTTTGAGATCGATCTGTTTGAGCTACGCTACTGTCTCCGCCAGTCCGTACGGCCTCCCGTCTGTCGTCACCTGTCCAAGCACCTGTTCGCCCTGTTGTCCTTTGCATCGCAAACACGCTGTAGAGACAAGTTGAGTCTCGCCAAGACCGTCTGCACAGATGTCAGCATAACGTTTGCCGTTGAGCCCCACGGCTACCGGTATGCCGGGGGCGACATACTCGCCGTGGACCAGGCCTATGGCGAGGCTACATATATGCACTCATGCCTCTGTCGTTCCGTCCCAGCTCCTAATGCACACATTATTGTAATTTTTATTATCATTTTTCTCTCTTTCCACCGTCGTCTTCTATTCATGTCAAGCACTCAATACACATCCTGGTCAGAGTTGCTAATCCTGATGCCCGGTTACTCTCCATGCGGCCAAGCTATTGAGTACACCTCTCCTGTTTCTCGACGACCTTCATTGTGTCCAACGGAAGGGCATAGGAGAGACAGCTCAATTGGTTTTGTGCCTGCTGTGGAGAGCAAAGGGCAATGGTCATCAATAGGCAGTGAATCCAAAAGCCCGCTTGCACAGTTTGGTTTCTTTAAGAGTCTGAATGAGAAGAAGACAACGCGAGGTTTGTAGCTTTCATGCGCTGTGCCAGCAATTGGCTGATTGTTTGCAGATGGACAGCCTGCGAAGAGAAGAGGGCCGAAGCCCGACAGCAAACCAGCTTTGACTCGCCGACAAGAGCTCAATCGACAGGCGCAACGGTATGCGGATTCGTCTGGCACAAGCGAATATGCACTAACTGGGTCCCCAGAACACACCGTGAGAGGAAAGAGATGTACATCAAAGCTCTCGAGCAAGAAGTTCTCCGCCTGAAAGAGACATTCGGGACGACCTCCCGAGAACGAGACCAATATGCCGAAGAGAACCGACGACTCAAAGAGCTACTCATGGCTCATGGTATTGCCTTCGATAGCATCGCGAGCCCCTCTAATGGTTTGGCGATCAATGTTGGAAGCTCAACGTACAGCTCAACTGGAAGCGTATCTGGATACGGGCCAGGATCCGCATCAACTGGCTACACCTCTCCACCGAGTGTTCATCACCGTAACGGGTCAGTCTCGCAGGACTTGATGATGCCGCCAGCGATGCACTCGCAAGTCATGCAACCAAACCAACAGGTCAGCGGACTGGATTACGACCAGATCGGTGTTGACTTTGTTTTAACGTACGACCGAACGCCCTACCTTTCTCCTCCGCCCCAGCATTAATGCGCCACACGCGCTATGTCACTTCCTCCCTCTCATTCAACATCCTTCGTACGTTCTATTTCTTTACTTCAAAACACTCCCTATCTGACTGTTGCGCGTTGCAGTCTCGAGCGACCCTGCATGGACCACATGCAATTCCTTATGGTACGGGCCCACGATGCAGAGGAAACGATCAGCGGTCACGCACTCATGGCGACTGCGCCACCGGACTCGCACATCGCGAACCACCCAGAGGAGAAGTACCCTCATCAGATGCCGGACGTTGCATTGCCGGATCTGATGAAGCTGCTCGACTTGAGCGCCAGATTGCCCCTCGATGGCGAGATCACGCCCATCATGGCTTGGGTGATGGTCCTGAAGAACGAGAACTTCAAGACGCTCACAAAAGAGGAGTTTGGTGCCATCAAGGGGGAACTTCTCGCCAAAGTGCGCTGCTACGGGTAAGTGTGCCACAGCATACTGCTGAAAGCATTTGCTGACATGTCTAGCTTTGGCGCAGTCCTTGAGGAGTTCGAAGTGCAGGATGCGTTGATGAATGCGCTTGCTGGGAGGGCGAACGGCAGCTACACGATTGGCGCGTAGCAACACGAAACGTACACTGTATTTAGGATACCGGCCAGCAACACTTCGGTGTTGTATTTCATATCATTCGCTCTGATACTGCAATACAATTTGAACACAACTCTACTGTTCCTCTTATGCATGTTGGTGGAGCCAGACAAGGGTCCCATGCGGGACCCTGCGTGGCGGCGGGGTGCGCCACGACTGTCGCAATGGCCTCATGCTAAACACTGACCTAGCAGCTCATCTTGAAACCCCTTGCCCTCCTAGCCCAGACGATAAGGGCTCCTTCCACCCTGGAGTTGAGCCCATTTGTCCTTCCTCATATTTCCTTTGCTTGACGAGCTACCCCGCCATTCCACAGAGCTTCCACTTCTACACCGCCCACCATGGCCGAGCTCGCTATCTTCGACAAAGACCCTAACCTCTACCTCTTCACCTCCTTGACCGCCGGCTCTTCCCATATTGTCACGGCGACATCGCGCATCGAAACTATCCTGAGAGCGAACAAGATTCCCTTTATCGGCCTCGACACAGCAACACACGAATTGGGCAAGAAGCTCTTCCAGCGACGAGCAGCTGGCAAGAAACTGCCGCTGCTGGTCAAGGAGGGATACGTGCTTGGTGTGCGTAAACGCAAAGTCCTCAATGCACCACGACTGATGTTACCGTACAGGGTATCGAGGAAATCGAGGAATGGAACGAGTACGACGAGCTGCACGAAGCACTAGGCGTTGACACAGGCTTCACCGCCAACCCCCCAAAGCCCACCTCCCTCTTCGAGCCTGCGCCGAGCAAAACACCGCCGTCGCTTGCTGATGCGCTGCCGGGCGGCTTCTCGTTCGGCCAGTCGGCTGGGCCAGCATTTGGGTCGCTTGGTGGTGTCGCCAGCAAGAGCGCTGGCAACAAATCGAAAGAGAACACACCTATTGCGAGCGCAGAGCAGAACCTCGCGATAAGAAAAATGGGAGCTCAAGCAGCAAAGATTGCCGCGAGCAAGAAGCCTACACCGGTCAAGATCTCGACAACGAACCCTCTGTTGACCGAGAAAGTGAATGCGAACAGCCCCGCCGATATCCTTAGCCCGAAGTCGACACCGCTGCCCAAGTCGCCGAACACTGCAACAACCGAGGAGAGCGAGGGTGAGGCAAAGGAGACAGAGCTGCCCAGCGTCCTCTCTCCGCGCTCAATACCGCTGCCTGAGACGCCTGGCGTCGCGCCGAAGCTGCAACAGCAGAAGCCAGTTCACGCACCGCCGTCGATGCACGTCGATGTCGAGAATTCTGCGCTATCTGCCGGTCCGATAAAGACTACGCAGGCGAAGAAGGAAAGCTCAGAGGAGGAGGAGGGTGACAGTGACGAAGAAGACAGCAGCGAGGAGTCTACTTCAGGGAAGACTGCTGAGAAGACACAAGACCAGGATCCCAAGGACACAAGTAAGGCGGGCGTGAGCATCGAAGAAGGCGAACAGGAAGCGGCAGGCATCGAAGATAAGACTGAGGCATCGGCCAAGGCTGTTACAGAGGTGAAGGCGGATACTGATACTAAGGCTGTAGAGACCAAAGTGGCAGAGACCAAGACTGCAGAGCTGAAGGAGACAACTCTTGCGTCACTGCCAAAACAAAGTGTCAGCGAGGAAACAAGCGAGGAAGACGAGGAAAGTGAGGAGAGCGAGGAAGAAGAAGACACGAAGGAAGGCACAAAATCAGAAGCGAAGGACGACATCAAGAAACCCCAAGCCGAGGAAGCAAAAGATGCATCAAAGGCCGGCGAGAGCGCTTTGGACTAGTCTTCTCAGTACGCTTACGAAGCATTGCGAAGAACACGGTTTGTGTAAAGTATAGCATCGAAGATTCAGATTTCAGCGAGCACACTAGTGATAGAGATCGTGTCAATTACCTTGCCCTCGACCATATTTCCTGGACGCTTGTTACTTGACCTCAACTCGAGCATCCTCTCTCCACTGTCTCTTTGGTAGACTCGGTATTTGTGGGGTATAAAAACTTCCCTTGCACAATATTTGCTTCTTTCTTCTGCTTCTACTTCCTCTGCACGTCCCATTTTCTTGTTCTGAACTTCAAGTCGACCAGAAACCAGGTGTATGCTGTGTAGCTCCGTTTCTGTTCCAATCAAGCCATAGACTGTGACATGTCTGCCACCTCCAGTATTTTTGCTCTACATGCCTTCCTCTTCTTCCCTCCTTCCAGCTTCTTCCTCTCTGTCTCCATCCTCTACTCCACCTGCACATTGCAACTACTATCAGAAACTTGAAAGATAATAGTAATCTTCCAATATCTCACCAGATCCGTTCTCTTTTTTCAACCCGAGCATGGGCCAGGAGATGTTCGCTTCGGCCAGTGGTGCCTCTTCGAAACAAAAAAGCGGGGGAGTCTAGACTGTCTGTGCTGCTCTGTTTCTGTGTCAAACCATCCATCAAGGAAGACATGTCGGCGTCATTCAGTACAGGTATCGTTTCTCTACAGATACGTCGACAGAAGATCAATGTCCGCGCCCGTCTCTGGCACGAATCAAGAAAACTCCCAATCACATATTCGAAGTTTCGTCTCACTCATACGCTCTCAGAGCTCTACTGCCTCTGAACAACCAGACTGTCTGGATTGAAAACGTAACCATCCTCCGAATATGTGTGTGCTGCTGCTCTGTCCGTCTCTGAAGATACCGTAACGTCTGCAGGTGTCGGTCGTCGTTCGTTGGATCTGATATCAACCTAGACACGGAGCTGTGGTTTGTTCCATTTAGTGCCAATGTCTGTACATTTGTTCTTTTGTCCGCCTTGGAGCTCGCTACTTTTGTTTCGTCAGCTTTGCCAATATCATCCATCAAAACGAAGAACAAGCCGCACAATGTTCGAGCAGCTCTTTTGTGTCTTTCTAAAACCACCCATGCCGAAGCTAAGTCTGTGGTGACCTATAAATTCCGAAGTTGAATGCTCCTCTAGTTCTGAAAAGGCTTCGCTCAACCAATCTTTTGTTGGCTCTGGGCCATGACATATCCTCTACTTCTGTCATCGATGCGCATCGAAAGTCGAAACGAATTGTGATGGTATCTGTGCTTCTGGTGTGTTGGTATCTGATAAAATGTGATGAGCAACCAGATGATGTCTGTTGCGGCCAGTACGATCGCAATTGCGAGGTGCACTTCAACTGATCTTCCAGCCATGTGGTTGCAAGCCCCCTGTTTTGTATCTACTCTGAAAGACTCACCGAAGTATATTATAGCTGTTCTTTGACAAAGCCTTCTGGGATCACGAAAATGGTTGCGACTGGTCCCTATTTCACTCCTCAAGCGGTTCAAAGGAGTGTATTTCTGGGATCCCTCAAAACATCGTCATTTACGGCGGATGTCTATGTCTGGCCGAACTAGGATCGATTCGAGGGGTGATTTATGGTTCATCACCAATCTCTCGGCTTCAGACTGATGGAAGTCGCTTACAGAGCAGAAAAGGAGCTCGAACTTTGTGTGTGGACTCAAAAGCTGAAACAAGACACCGATGAGAACATGTTCTTTGACAAAAACTTTGTAAAAGGCCACGTAAATCCTCTGCATTCATATACTACAGCTTACATCTGCAACCTTTATGCCTCAAAATTAACATGACACCATTTCATGTTGATGAAGGATACGCAAATGCTCAAACCAAAAAAGACACAGATATTCCGGCTGCTCCTAATCGCTGTTTATCCAGCTGCAAAATCATGAATTACTGGGCTTACCATATAAGTTGAGTTCATCAAAACCCTTGACTTACTCAGAAATGTCTTTTTGGCTTTGCTGGAAACATACAAACTGTGATAGAACATATTTCCTCAACGTTTTTCTATTTCTTTGAAGATCCACAAGTCGAATAGGCAGCACACTTTGCTATCTTCTTCTCTTCCTGCGGATGTCCTCAAAGACTCGACGTTCCTGTATTTGTTCCAGGTTCTGTCTGTTCATCGCTGAACGACGCACAACCACTGTGTCTTAGACAACTTTAGTAGTTTGGACCATCAAGGAATTGTACATTTCTGAATCTATCTGGTAAGTCTCTGCACACCATACAGTCGGTGTTGGCTAAAAATCGTCCAGCTCGAGGTCGCGTGCCAGATTCTCAAGCCATGGTGGCGAGCTTCGGCCCAACACAGGCTGGCCCAAAAAAAGCACAACTCCCACCACATCTCACCACAAAGGACACCGACGATCCCAACCGTCGACAAAGGCAAAAAGGATCGTATCTCTCCGACGGGGAATCGAACCCCGGCCTCCTGCGAGCTGTTCCGAGGAATGACAAGCAGAAATACTGACCACTATACTATCGAAGATATCCAACTTTTAGCTGGGAAGAGATGTGACCGATGAATCACTGGAAAATCATAGAAAATATAAATTAGATGAAAAGTTAAGGCCACAAATCCAAGGGCAATTTTCGCAGCTCTGTACCGTATGGAGCCCTGTGAAAGACGCGTGGGGCCGGTAGTGGCTCTCAAATGTGATGCCGAAACCCTTGAAGAAAATTTTCAAGCCGAACGGTCCTGTCCACACGGTCTGTAACTGCACACGATCAAAGCACACTTGTCGCAAAGAACAGATCAGTTGCATAGTCACTTTCTATGATATCAAAGCCTAACTAGAATCTCGGTGTCAGGCGGATGGAGACGCCATCTTCTGCAGCTTTTCAGGTGCCTCGTTTCCTGAGCCTGCTGAGATCGATCTCTGCACATTTTGACCCTCGAGAATCTGCTGCTCGTCGCCGAGCATCATGTGTGCGACATTGACCTTTGGGCCCTTGAACCACTTTCGAGCAGACACAACCCACCAGATACACACCAACAGCATTGGCACACCGTATACTATGCATGTCCAGTTCATAGCATCTGCGTGCAGATCGGCCCCTGTGACGCTTGGGAAGCACAGAATCGGCACCATCAGTATGACAAAGGCAGATGCGACGAAGCCAGTGGGCAATGAGTAGCGTCCTAGGTTCCACGGACCTGGTCGGAACCGGTTGCCGACGAAGAAGACTCGGATAAAGATTGGTGTCGTGAAGGCACTGAGTACATTAGCGTGCTGGCATGTAACAAGTACGATAAAAACTTACACGAAAGCAGCGATGGCACCTATGCTGAACAGCGCTCCGACCGCCAGTTCTCCACCAAAGATAAGCAGCAAGCAGAAAATACCCACTACGCAGTTGAGCCAGACAGCGTTGACTGGCGTAAGCGTGTGCTTGTTGACCTGCTTCCATACGTTACTGAGCGGAAAGCAGTCATCGCGTGCGTATGCGAAGGTGACTCGACTCGCAGCAATCATACATCCCTGACCCATTGAGAAACCAGCAATGATTGTCAGGGCAAGGATAGCAAGGGTCATCTTCTCGTTCATGCACTGCATGAGGTACGCCGCAAATGGCTGGCCGAGATCAGATTCCAGTACGGCGTCGATGTCGACAACAGTGTATGCAACCACAAGCTGCAAGAACCATCCGAAGATACCACCAGTGGCGGAGGTTAGGACAATAGCGCGGGGTGCAGCAAGGTTGGCGTTCGAGCACTCTTCAGCGAGATGGAATGCACTGTCGTACCCGCTCATTGTCCAGATTACGCCGATGAAACTCATGAGTACTGAGATCCCTGCTGGGAAAGAAGTTCCCTCGTAGATAGTTCCCCAGACTTCGCGAGATGGTGTGAACTTGGGAAGGCCACGTTCCTCGCGGTCTGTGCCAGCCGGGATCAAGATAATAACGACGATGAGGGCAAAGAAGTTGAAAGTCGATCCACCGGAGTTTATCTGTGCCAGCCAACGCGTTGGTAGAGACGACATGATGGCATGCAGGATCATGATGAAGACAGTGAGCAAGAAGGTTTGGTACTCGGTAGGAATGTATGAAGGATCGCGGATGGATGCTGCGGCCAGGATCATGGCTGAGATGCCATAGTTGACTGCATCGCATGTCAGTCGACGCGGTTGAGACGGTATGCGCCAGATGTGTACTGACCTGACGGCGCTGCAGTGACTTGAGCAAGCCAATTACTCCAGCCTGTAATCCATGCAGCAAAAGGTCCCCAACCTTTGGGTGCGAGCACTGCTGAAGCATAGTACAGTCCTCCACTTGTTGGCATAGCGCTACACAGCTCTGCCATACTACATGCCACACACTGGATCCCGATCATGGCGATCATCCAACCCCAAACCATCCCTTTACAAATCAGCGAACATGGTCCTTATCAAGGAGTACAGTGCAACGCACCGGCAGTTCCGGCATATCCCATGCCATAGTACAATGTACTTGCAAAACTGGGTAACAGCCCCAACACCGCAAAGCTCACACAGAAGGTGGTGAAAAGACTGAATTCTCGCTTGAATTCACTCTTATAACCTAGCGCAGCCAGAACCTCCTCATCCGCGTTGAACTCATGAGTCGGATCGTAAGGCACGTCACCTCCGGGCAAGACGCTGGTCATGGGCTCGTCCGCGACGGTGTGTTTGTGTGTCGATGACATGGCTGTGCATCCGCGAAAGCAGTGGCGTCGGTGGCTGGCTGGCTGGCTGGCTCAAAACAACGGGGGCAGCAGCAATAGCTTCAGGTACCAGCTGAACGATGCAAGAAGGCTAGGTTGCACAGCGGAACAACGAGCGACGTTGGCACGCATTATATCAAGATCCCTTGCCAATCTTGGCCCCGATCGTGACTACAAGCCACGAGCGGGGAACGTGAACCGCCGTTTCTCGCAACGGGTGCATGGCGAAGCGCGATACAGTGGTACGCAACGCCTATCTATCGGGTACAGCGTAAACTTGCCTTGTTAGGGGTTACAGTCGGCGAATGACAGGTGGCGATGGCGGGAGTCCCTATCTCTTTATCAAGATGATTGGGGTCGTTAGCGTGGGTGTGGGGAAGATTGGCGCGTCGGGAGTTGGAAGGAACGAGGCTCCATTGATGCAAGCAGGTGCCCAGACAGTCCTGATGGACCCTTGCTACCGTAACTACCGTAACATAATCAAAGAACTCTCACGGACACCGAATTTGTTGTTCTGAAATTGACCTTCATAGTATTGCTGCTATCAGGACGTAATTCATGATGCAGATTGCTGCCCGTCTTGATACGGAATTCCTCCGGTATCTACAAGCTAAGCATCGACAGGCTGATCCTGTTCCGCACGGCTGGACCTGCTCAAAAGGGAATGGATTGTGTTTCCTGCAACGGTCCTACCCGTGGCGTAGAACAGGTCCACCTGCTGCACGACAACGTAAAGCGTGTATACATCGCGGCGTCAATTCACTGTCGCAAGCATTGGCAGCGTGAAGGGCGTCAAAACAGTCGTGGGGAACCGTCGTTGTAATTTCGTCCATGGGATCAACAGCCTCTCGTCCGGCAGACCTGTGCGAGCGAGCTCATGATCATGATCAAACCGTCGCGTGCCTTCTACCCGAGCGCGCAGTTCCACCGCTCAAGAGACAAGACGATGCTTCAGTAGTAGCTGGTATTCGTCGACTGTGCAGGGAAGGCACCTGGAGCTCTATTCTGGTCTTCGTCTGCGCTGTCTTCCTCCTCACCTTCAAATGATTCACTTGGATCAGGAGGTGCTCTCATGCGGACAAGCGAGTCTTCATCGAGAGCTGGCACGATCCACATCTTTGGTGTGTGATACTCTCGACCAGAAGGCATACTTGCAAGCAGCGGTTCCGAGGGCGGGACCGACTGCACACCGACCTGACATAGCGTTTTAGCATGAGACCTTCTCCGTATGGACGCTCGCTCGCTTACCATGTCGTTTTGTTTCTCCCACTTCTTAAGCAGCATATCGATAATGCGACCCTCCTCGAACTTCCCTGCATCTGTGCCCCACCTTTCGCCTTTCTCGATCTTGCGATCCTCTTTCTTTTCTTGAAACTCCTTCTTCAGTTTCGAGAAGCCAAAGGACTTCTTGTCCTGTTCCATACCCAGGGATGCAAATCCTAGCTCTTTCTTCGCGCCACGAAGCCAAGCAATGCCTTCACCCGTCTTGCCACCAGCTTCGGAGTCGCAGGCTAAGAACCGACATGCCTTGCCCTTTGCAGTCCTTCGCAGGTCGTCGACGTATTTGACTAGATCATCGCCAACTTTTGAAGACCTGCCAAGCATGGCTTGAGCTTTGGCCGCATGCTCCGAGGAAGCAAGACACAGGCGGGCGAAGAGGTGCGCGCGAACCTTGGGTATCTCAACTCCTCTGAACATCCAGTCCTTGCTGTCCTTGTTCCGATCTTCGATCACAACAGCTGGGTATGGGTCGTCTTTGAGGACGGTAATCAATGTAGCTTCAGCCATGGTAAGCTCGGCCAGGGCACCCATCACACCCGCGGAGATGTCTATCGCTGCGGGCTGAGTGTGCCATTGCCCCGCCCTGTTGACCAGATATGTATGTACGGAATTCGCGTCGAGGAAGTGCTTCATCGCAGCTCCTATCGCCGTTGCGCGCTGCTCAGGGCTTGGAAGCGTAGCATTGTAGAGCGTATGCAGCTGTGCACGAGCTTGGAGGCTGTTGACATATGCCACGCTTGAGAGGACAAAGCAAAGCTCGCTCTCGAGGCTCTTGAGCTTGATCCGTGGGGGTTCGCGACCAGGTATCGAAGTACCAAGTGACGAGCGCCATTCAACTTCCAGCTCTTTGACCAAAACAAGATCGATCTCTTCCCCCGCGCAAGCTGTGCCACTCAATCCGGCATCTAGTGCGAACAAGTATGGAATGTATTCGTTGAGGGCTGAGAGTACGGTCGAAAGGTTGGAAGCTTGTGAAGAGGGAGGAATGCGCTTATGGCGTTTCAATACATCGCGGACCACGCCTCGCGCTGTGGTTGCGCAGTTCGGTAAGGACGGATGCGTGCTACTGCTGAAGTAATCGGTGAACGATATGCTTGAAGTAGTCGGTAATGCGAAAGGGTAAGGCATCTTGTTGTGTGCTGTTTATGGTCTGATGCAGGTACCCCAGATATTTGGTGGGGTTCTGAGACGCTAGTCTTGGCCGCATCATGATGGCTTGGACCTGTTCGTCGGAATGGACCATTCAGCCTTTACACCGTTAGCAAATGATGATTTAGACACACTGGATGGATAGTAGGCGCATTGAAGCTGTAATAGCTTTGGTGTAGCTGGTCTCAAACCAAATCGTGCATGTTCATCCTCTGTCTGCCAGGTATATGTACAGGTCTGCTTCAGCAGATTGACGTGAGCAATCCTCCGGTTATAGTCTTGTATAACGCCTGATACGGACCGTTACAAGTGTGTACGCTCTGGTCAGCCTTCGCGCATCTGTCTCTCTCTGTCTCTCGACTTCCCACTTGTCTCGCCTTGAAATCCTCGGTTCGCTGCAGTGGTTCGCTAAGCAGCCGGCTTTGATGCCGGCATATCGTTGTAATTCTGCTGCTGGAAAAGGTAGCCCTTGATCTTGGCACTTTTGAGGAGCTCGAAGTAGCGCTCTATTGCGTTTGCGTCAGCCATGGTCAACAGAATGATCGATCTTCAAGTCCCGGCCACTGCTACAGATCTCTTCTGACTAGAATCCAAGCAGTTACTGCGGCCAGGACTCTCTATGGCACCGTACCTCGTAGATGCCCGCACTTCTCCAGGTGGTTGACTCCCTCCCTCCTGTAGCACTTGCCCATCTCTTCCCGGACCAGCCTGGCCATCATGCTCTGAACCCATTGCTCTCGGATTACGGCGTCTTGCGCGGCCTTCAAAGCAACGTTGTCCTCGTAATCAACACCGTCAAAGGTGGGCGCGACCTTTGGCTTCTTAGCCAGGAACATGGCAGACTCCGGCGTAGGCATTGTGGCGGTTCTGCGCGATGCGATGTCGATACAGGCGATTTGAAGAGGCTCCGAGGAGTTGTGTACGGTGTGGAGCTGTCAATTGGCGGCGGAGGTAGCAGGTCGTCGTCACGTCTTGCTGTGAAGTTGAGCTTCGAGATCCGCAAGCCGAACCGCGCTAGAGCACGTGATCTTGAATCATCACCATCTCAAAGTCGTCGATTGGCCTGAACCGCAAAAACTTCAATCATTAGTACTGGTGTCCTGACGCTTCCAGTCTCGCATCCAGCCTGGGTTTCCGGTTACGAGATTGCTCAATGTCGCTGTCACGTCCCATGCGGCCCCGGCTTTCATGTTGGGGCCCACTCCCTTTGGTAGTCCTTTTTGCTGCACCAAGGCGCTACCACCTTGGTACTTGAATTGCCAGCGCCAGGGCTCGAAACGTATTTCACTCTTCAATGTTTCAAGTGCCTCTAGTCTTTCATCTCTTCCTTGCTGACAAGCTGCACACAACCTCTCGAATTTCAAGGTTTGCAGCGGATGTATCTGACCTTCGCTGCATGGTCGTATGCTTTGGGCTGTTGAGACACCTCTGGAGACTTTCCTCCTCTCAGCTTCCATGCTGTCCGCCCTCGAGTATACGCTGGACCTGGTAGACAGCACCGAAGTTCTTTGTTGTTCTGTGTCTGGATATTGTACAAGTGCTTCCTTTGCGGCCTTGCAGAATCCGACCGGCATATCTGAGAATGCCAAATGGCCGCAGTGTAGGAAGACAAAAAGTTTGTAATAGCACATATTAATCGGCAAGTGGTATGTGTAAATCTTCGAGTCGAGGTTGGTTCTATTGACTACGTTCATATACTGGTGGATCAGCCTCTGCTGGATGAATATTCTTTGTTGGCCCTTCACGGAATCAAGCATGACCATTAACCTAAATATGGACAACAAAGGCAAAAAAGCCACAGCCTGTCCTACATCCTTGTCATGAGGGTCATACGGAAGTCAGCATGGGTCCGAGAAGTGAGAGGTAGTACTAATGAATGCTGACAACCTGTCCTTCACAAATGACTTATTGGTAGGTAATGTCATTTATACTGTAGTAATCTGATTATGTGACTTTAGTGAGTTGCGCCCCATACGCCCATGAGTATATAGCGTTGTGAACATCTAGCTCGTTAGCGCGAACTGCATCGTCGAGTGAGCATTGAGCTCCGACTCCGGTCGCAGCACACGCTTTGCAACTCACCATCGAAACACAAAAAAGCATTAAACACTCTCCGGCCACGCGAATCACGCGCTAAATACACACACCTTTTCAACGTCTTGGAGTAAGAATCATGGCCGAGCCGATTCCAGATATCACGGCGCAAGTCGCTGAAACCGAGCCCACGCCCATCACAAACGGCACAACCACGACTGAAGCTGCAGATGTGACAATGGCGGACTCGGCAGATATCCCCGCGTCTGCAGAGGTCAGTCACCTTAATTGTATCAAAAGAGCCGTACTAACATATCGACAGCCAACAACCCAGACAGCGCCATTACCAGAAGCTCAGCCAGAAGCGCAAACAGAAGCGCTACCAGAAGTGCAGTCAGATGCGCCACCAGAGACACAGCCAACGCCAAATACCGCGCCCGTATCAGCACCTACACCCACACCCGCGCCCGCAGCACCCGCGTCATCGCGCAACTCACCGCATCCCACCGGACCGCAGCAAGCGCCTACGCAACCCATACCGCATGGCAGCCCGACGCGCGTGTACCTGAATCAGTATGTTACGCCGCACTTGCTGGAGGCTATGAAGCACTTGGCGACCAACGAGCCAGAGAAGCCGCTGAAATTCTTGAGCGAGTTCTTGGCTATGAAGAGTGCGGAGATCGAGGGGTGAGAGCTGGTAGAGCAAAGCATGAGGAAGGACACACAGAGTGGAAAGAGCAGGGTAAGAGAGAGCACAGAGATCGTCGCACAACAGTTGGATGATTTGCTCCTGTCGAAGACACACTGCAAGGACTCTACGGTGGTGGAGCATAGGACCATGCAACATTGCGGCATGCGACAAGCAATAGGCAATTCGATTTGCTCAAGGGCGCGATTTCGTTCGGATACCCACAAAAGCGACATCACTTGCAGAAGATAATGAAATGCACGAGAATGTGTTTGAATTGAGGTAATGCTTTTCATTCATTCCAGATCATGACCCGGCTCCCTTTTATAGGTAGTCCGTAAAGCATCCGTGCCCGTGAAACTCCAGTTGGATATTTTCTACTTCCACGCCCACTCACATGACTTCCACACGCGCTTATGCGACAAGAGTGGAGGCGGTGGCGCTCTCGTACCTCCAGGTAGGGGGGAGGGCACCGACGGTCTTGTAGTAGCGGGAGAGACGGTGGATACGGGACTCGATGAGAATGAGGCGGCTGCGTAGTGTTAGTATCCTGTGCCCGTGATTCAGATATCGTGCCAACATACAACTTGGAGTCCTTGTCCTTGCGGTTGGTGGAAAGGTGCTTGCGGACGGCAACAGCCTTCTTGATGAGCATGTAGAGGTCCTCGGGGATCTCGGGGGCAAGGCCTAATGGCTCCCTGTCAGCTTTGCACTAAACAGAGGCAGTTTTATATAGCGCAACAGATGCACGCGTGCAGAGCTGTGGTTGACTTGCGCTTCAACATGGGCAGGGTACCGTACCGTTCGACTTCAAGATACGGAGGATCTTGTTACCGGTGACAACTGCGAGATGTTAGCGCTTGCGCAAAACAGATCAGGATGCGCAGAACTTACTCTTGACCTGGGCAATGCCGTGAGAGTCACGGAGGATCTCGCCGATCTGGGAAGGAGTGGCACCCTTCTTTGCGAGCTTGCCAATCTGCTCAACAACCTGCTCGGGGGTGGTCTTCAACCATGCCGGGGCATTGCGAGAGTAGGGGATGGCAGAGGACGATATGCCCTTTCCGTTGCTGTGAAGACGACCCATTTTCGAGGATTTGGCGAGGGGCTGGAGTTAGTACTGGAGTCGAGATGAGGCACAAGAGTTTGTCAGTGCAGTGTGTGAAGCCAGTTTCGCTTAGGAAGGCGCTAACGGGGGTGCTCGAAGAAATGGCAGGCGCACGGTTGCCAAGCCCTTCGGCGTGAACAAAATCTTCGAGCGCGCTTCTGCAATCACACAACACTGGCAGTTTCCTGATCACGCCTTGTGCTGCAGCGCGTGTAGAGTATCGCTCCAACCTTGTGATTGCACACGGCTGCGCAGGTCGACGAGACGCAATAATGCAACTGTAAGTCCAATCATCGCACCACTTTTCTCGTTCAATGATGATTCTTCGATGCTCTTTCTGGCACCTCTTATATCAGTCCCTTTAAGGACGATGCATTCACTTCGACCATTCTGAAACACTCGCAACTGCATTCGCTCTCGTAACATGACGAAGACGGACGACCAGCGCTGATTGTCCAATAGCAGAAATTCTTCGACATACTGATTGCAGTTATTGTTGTTTGCGTTGTGCACCTCAAAAGTTGAGAGTCACGAAGCAGCCGACAGTATATTGACTTCTACATTGATCAGATCGATAGGTGTGACTAGTCTTTCCAGGCCCGAACGTGCCTTCTTACGCCGTTGGGGCTGCTTCCCTAGAGTCGTGCAGATCGTACGAGTGCTCCACAACCTAAAGTCAGTCGCTTTTACCATGTTCATTCTGCTTCTCAATCGCACTACAAACCCTGCACGTTACGGACACACTTTTAACGCATACATCGACCATGCGACATCTCTTATATCTCGCTACCATTATCTCCCTGGCGTACAGCAGAACAGCTGGCCAGCTTTGTGCTAGCACCGCCGAGCGTGCTTCGGATGGCAACTAGTACTGCTCTGAAGTACAGGCCATCACCTACAGAAATATCAGTCAGCCTGGGGCCTACAACCGCACAACCTATGTTGATCCCAGCACTGGTATCTGCGGCCATGAGACGGTTCGCTATCCTGCAAGTGGCCCAAGTACACCACTGTTTGGAGAAGTAACCATGTCCTCCTGCTCTATGATCGTTAATGTTGACACAACAAACAGGTTTCGATGCATCTACGCGGCCCCATGAACGTTTCTCGGCTTGCTGTATATCAAGTGCCCAGTGAAGCACTCGAGATGCGAAAGCGAAGCATCGTACCCTTCTATAATCGGCGGCGTTTTCTGGAGATGCGTGATCCGCTCAATGAAGACATGAATCTTGCGCAACCGCTTGGCAAGCGGACGTGGACAACAACTAGGGGCTGTGGCTCACTGTCTACTTTTACTACGACAGTCACCATGACAGACTGTGGAATGGAACCTATCAGACCTACAGCAACTTTGTCTAACACAACCTATGTTGGCCCACCATTGCCGTGTCTACCTACACCCGAAATCTCGTCGACGGCCACCGACATACGGCATGATCATGAGGCACATACATCAAGCTCCAACTGCACATGTCAAAGATCGCCAACGGTTACCCACGACCTCAGCTGTCACCCCCATATTGTGCTGACGCCTACGTCAACTCGAGATTCAGACCTCCCAATTGACGTAGCTGAGATCAGTAAGAGAGCTGCAGCTTGGGACCGTGTGGCCTACTACACATCGGTAAACCCTGCGCAAGCCACAGGGCTTTCTTTCTTGGCCAATATGGGAGACCCACGCCAATCTGGCACCTTTGACTAGTATGGGCTATTGTGATGTTTTGCCATCTTACTAACAGGCAACAGTGCCTTTGGCAATTCACTAAGCTTCGTGACTCCCGCTGGCAACAAGGTAGCACCTCAGAGCGAACCTTTTGACGGTACACTCGAAACTTCTGAGTACGAGATCGCAGTCTTCTCCGATAAAGAGTGCGATTCAGCTTGCCCTTACTGGAGGCCAAATGCCACGTCACATTGTACGTGGGACTGCTCGTACCGTGGAGAGACTCACTGACAAGTCTGCAGATGGTTGGTCTGGATCGTCCAAAGCATTCTTCATTGAGTTCCAGATGGACCATTATCAGAACCGTGGCAGCGATTACGGCTTGATATCCGACGCACCGGCATGGTGGTTTCTCAATGCCGCTGTTCCTCGAGTTCTTCAGTACGGCAGCGACCGCAACAACATACCATGCTCCTGCTGGTCAACTGGATGTGGAGAGTTTGATGCCTTCGAGATTTTGGGCAACGGAGAAGAGAGGGCGAAGAGCACCATGCATCGACAAGGAAATCTTGAAGGAGGCGACTCGAACTACTTCAAAAGACCTGTAGGGAGGATGCTGAAGTTTGCGGTCGTGTGGCATTTTCCACACATCACAGCCAGAGTGATGGAAGACGACTTTGAGTTCCCAGAGTCACTGACAGAGGATCAGATCAACGCTCTCGTGGCTTATGATCCAGATAGCTGGGTGCACTCGTTGTTTCCAATTGGCGACTGAACGTCTTGCACATAGCCCGAGTACATATAATGACTTTGTCGCAAGACCTCTTTCCAACCTACCTGAGACTTGCAGCCTATCTTCACGGCAGCATGAAGCCTTCTCGGCCACGTTCTCTGCAGCAACGAATACTAATTTGTTAACACCTCGCACGGAAGACCTAATCTGCGAGCGATGCGTAAAGCGGAGCGTTCACGCGGGGCGGCACAGGCATTGGGTGGCGATGACTCGCGCGGCATGTGCTTGCCAAAGAGAGTGCCAGAAACCGAGGCAAGATTGCCGTCGGTCTGTGAAAGACCTGCCGCAACCCGGGCGATCTCGACCACAACATCGCACGCTTCCCCACGATAGTCGCTCCTACATGCACTTACAAATACACTGTTCATTTCTTTTTGCAGTACTCGATTCTGTTTGCGACTCTCGTCGAACCACCTATAACCCATTGCGCACCCCGGCGAACCCCGCAAACTCGCTTCGACAGGCCGGATCCGCCTTTGCCAGCCCTCGACATCGGTAGCGCACCCAGTATCAACGCAGCAGCGGCGCGCCCTTCGCAACGAGCCACAAGCGCACGACGGTGCGGCGAGGAGACACATTTCCAGACATGTCTGCGCCATCACCGCCAAAGCCCTGGGAAACGAGCGGAGGAGCCACGAGTGCCTCGGTCGGTGAGTGGGCGGAGATGCAATCTGCGCCAATCGTCTCTAACGTGAATTCAGGCTTGACCGGGTCGAGCACATCAACAACAGCAACATCAGCAAGCGCAGCACCACCACTTCCATCAGTACCAGACTCTCTCAGCACAGTCGCCAACAGGAACGCATCGACGTACTCCAACATGAACCGAGGCTACGGCGCGTCTCCGTACAGCAGCTATGGCGGTGGCTACAACAGCTACTCCTCACCCTACGGCATGGGAGGCATGGGCGGCATGGGCTCGATGTACGGCGGTGGATACGGCGGCATGTACGGCGGCATGGGTGGGATGGGGATGGGTGGCATGTACGGCGGCGGGATGGGCATGCCTGGTGATCCGAACAACCCGCAGAGCCTCACACAGTCTTTCAGTCAGAGCACACAGGCGACTTTCCAGCTGATTGAGAACATCGTTGGCGCGTTTGGAGGCTTTGCGCAGATGCTGCAGAGCACATACATGGCGACACATTCATCCTTTTTCGGTAAGGAACAGCCGTTTTCATGAAGCTGGGCGAGACTAATTCGCGAGCAGCCATGGTATCAGTTGCTGAGCAATTTGGCAACCTGCGACAAACGCTTGGCTCAGTGCTTGGTATCTACACATTGATGCGCTGGATTCGGACGGCTTTCGCGAAACTCACAGGACGACCCCTACCGGCAGATGCGATGGGCCTGACGCCCGCAGGCTTCCATGCATTCACCGGCAAACTGCCTGATGGCTCGCCAGCACCACCCAAGCCCTCCAAGAAGCCATTCTTCTTTTTCATTGCGGCTGTCTTCGGGCTGCCATATCTGATGGGCAAACTCATTAAAGCACTTGCACGCTCACAAGAGGAAGCTGAGAAACGCCGTATGCTAGAAAACCCACAGGCTGCGGCCGTCGATCCGAACAAGCTCGAATTTTGCCGTGCGCTGTACGATTTCACCCCGGATTCAAACATGTCAGGAATGGATTTGGCGATCAAAAAGGGCGACATGGTCGCTGTCTTGAGCAAGAGCGACCCTATGGGCAACGCATCAGAGTGGTGGAAGTGCCGCTCGCGAGACGGCAGGGTGGGATACTTGCCTGGCATCTACTTGGAGACTATCCAGCGCAAGCAGCCCGCTCAGATCACGAGCGGAAGCCAGGCTGGCAGTCCTGCAGGCAGCAGAGCGCAGACCATGACCAGCAGCAGCGCCGCAAGTCGCACTGCTACCATGACCGGAAAAACGGTTGAAGGGCCCAAGATTGAGGGCAAGGCTGGCGACATGGGCGTGGAGAGCTTCCAGAAGGGCGCCTTCTACTCTTGATTCATTCGACGTTATTCGCCTTGATGCTTTGCATTTGTACATTGTAATCTTGGGCGTCAGCAAGCGCATGTTTCTTATATTGGGCGTTTCATCTTAGGTGTATATCGTTAGCTGGGAAAAGCAACGCAAGGCGCATGGCTCTCGGTTTGATTAGAGATATCACATCTTACGAAAGAATGCACGGCTTCTGTTACTCTCACAAATCCTCTTATGGTGTGCTTGGCACCTCGACGCATGTGAATGGTCGGGAGAAATGCTCCAGGCTCCATGAAGGTGGGTCGACCGAGCTTGAGCTCTACCTAGCCTTCCACACGTTGCGACCTTCTCGAACTTCCACCCTCACGACGGACAGTTAGTACTCTATCCATAGAGTTGGAGCTTAGTAAGACAAATAACTGACTCCGACCTTGTTACCCTCTTGCAATCTTTCTCGCAAGCAGTGCCTGCCCTTCCCCACCTTAGCGGCAGCTGCCTGCTACAATCACCGGAGGTCCACGACTGATCAACAGCACTCACAGCTTCGCGACATAACACTTGATTTCTGCCAAGCTATCAACACTCTCTGCGATTCGCAGTGCTTCCAAAATGTTCGCGTCAAGACGGCTAGGCAAGGTAAGGCGGGCTCTCAAAAGATCTCTGAACATAGAGGCTACCTACATCGCCTGGTATGGCTAACCTCAATACAGGAACTCACCAAGGTACGTAAGCCTTGACGCTATTTCTACAGCACTCTCGCCCGTCCTGTGCTATAGCCTTGACGCTTCATTTACTGATTGCGGGACAAAGATGCAAGGCCAACTGCCGCCCGGGATAACGCTTGTCAGCGCGGACAATTTCGAGACATGGCTTCTAGATATCCAGGTGCTTGACGCAAACCCTCTATACGCGGGAGAAACGTACAGACTCAAGTTCATGTTCAGCGGAAACTACCCAATTGAGGTGCCTCCCACCACCCTTCACGCCGCCTGCGCCGCATGACCAGATGCAGCACCGGCGCATACTCGTACACAAGCTGACCGTGCACAAGGCCCCCGAGGTAGTATTTGTCAAAGACGACACGCATCCTATACCATGGCACCCCCACATCTATACCAACGGCATCATCTGCCTCGACCTCCTCGACCGGTCCGGCTGGAGTCCTGTACACAACGTGGAGAGCGTCTGCGTCAGTCTACAGAGCATGCTCACGAGCAACACCAAGAAGGAGCGCCCACATGGTGATGAGAACTTCGTCCGGTACAATACCCAGCGACCAAGAGACATTAGTTTTGTCTTCCACGACAACAAGGTGTGAGACTCCGGCGGGACTCCGCAGGGAATGGGATCGTGGCATGGAAGGCGTACATGACATGGGCAATGGCGTTAGTGTGGGTTTGCTGGTTCGGGATACTTCAGCAGAACACGGCGTTGTTTCGAGCTTTCGCACTGAAGACTATACCCAGCAATGAACAGTTTGATCTTTCATGAACAATTCCCGCATGCCGTGACTCCAGGCCCAAGGTACTGAGACAGACACACCAGGACTCAAGGAAGACGGCGCACGCGACCTCAACAGCCACTCCCCCAGAGTCGCTCTGTCAGCCTGAGTCAAGCACAGCCCGTTGCGTCAGCCAGCAGAGGCAACGCGCCGCGATTCGCCTCGGCTGGCAATCGGCCTCTATCGATAGGCCTTGATCGGCGAATAATTTTTGCGGTTTTGTGCTCTTGGCGTCGTCGGGCTCTTAGTACGCTTAGACGCTATGCGGGCGAGCCGCCCACAATTTTTCAGTCTATAAGCGTGTGTGAAAAGCTCCCACCGCCTCCCACCTCCCTCCACCACTCCTCTCTCCCAAAAGTTTTTTCAGGTCGTTCCTGTAAAATATATCCAACATGAGCGACGAAGTCTACGAGGGTGCCATTGGCATCGATCTTGGTGCGCACACTCGCAGTTCGAATATTACCCCACAATGGCCTGCTAACTTTTTGCAAAGGCACAACCTACTCTTGCGTTGCCAACTACGAGGGCACCAATGTCGAGATCAGTATGCGCCCGAACCTTTGAGTCTGTTTTGACCACCGTCTAATGATTCTGCTCATAGTTGCCAACGAGCAGGGTAGCTTCACTACTCCCTCGTTTGTTTCGTTCACCAGCGAGGAGCGCCTCATTGGTGAGGCAGCCAAGAACCAGGCTGCCATGAACCCTGAGAACACTGTCTTCGATGTCAAGTGAGTTTTGACATGTCAGACGCTGTACTGGCGCGGTTTGCTGATCATTGCAGGCGCCTCATCGGTCGCCGCTTTGACGACGAGACCGTCAAGAAGGACGTCCAGTCGTGGCCCTTCAAGGTTGTTGCCGCTGGCGACTCCCCCATGGTCGAGGTTGACTACCTCGGCGAGACCAAGCAGTTCTCCCCCCAGGAGATCTCCGCCATGGTCCTTGTCAAGGTACGCTCTATGTGCGAATTAATCTTTGGAAACAGCCACTAACACCGCCAATAGATGAAGGAGGTTGCTGAGACCAAGCTTGGCAAGAAGGTTGAGAAGGCCGTCATCACTGTCCCCGCCTACTTCAACGACAACCAACGTCAGGCTACCAAGGACGCCGGTGCCATTGCTGGCCTGAACGTTCTCCGTATCATCAACGAGCCTACTGCCGCTGCTATCGCCTACGGTCTCGGCTCTGGAAAGTCCGAGAAGGAGAGGAACGTCCTCATCTACGATCTCGGTGGTGGTACTTTCGATGTCTCCCTTCTTCACATCCAGGGAGGTGTATTCACAGTCAAGGCCACCGCCGGTGATACTCACCTCGGCGGAAGTGACTTCGACACTGCCCTCCTCGACCACTTCAAGAAGGAGTTCACACGCAAGAACAAGAAGGTGTGTTCTGCAAGTCCTAGCGAAGGTCTTCGCACGACCCCCCAAAATCACTTAACTAACTCCGTTATCAGGACCTCTCCGGCGATGCCCGTGCCCTTCGTCGTCTCCGAACTGCTTGCGAGCGTGCCAAGCGTACTCTCTCCAACGCCACCCAGACCACTGTTGAGATCGACTCGCTGTTCGACGGTGAGGACTTCAACGCCAACATCACCCGTGCTCGTTTCGAGGACCTGAACCAGAAGGCCTTCGCTGGCACTCTTGAGCCTGTCGCCCAGGTCCTCAAGGACGCCTCCATCGACAAGAGCAAGGTCGACGAGGTCGTCCTTGTTGGTGGTTCCACCCGTATCCCCAAGATCCAGAAGCTCCTCAGCGACTTCTTCGGTGGCAAGAAGCTCGAGAAGAGCATCAACCCCGATGAGGCTGTTGCCTACGGTGCCGCCGTCCAGGCCGGTATCCTCTCCGGAAAGGCCACCTCCGCCGACACCGCCGATCTCCTCCTCCTCGATGTCGTTCCCCTCTCCCTTGGTGTCGCCATGGAGGGCAACATCTTCGCTCCCGTTGTTCCCCGTGGACAAACTGTCCCTACAAGTACGTAATCCTTACCATCCATTTTGACATTCGCTAACAATTTCGCAGTCAAGAAGGTATGTCATACCCCGAATTTCTCCTGTGTCCCATTTGGGGCTCGGAGAATCGCAAAATCGCAAATCACATGCCTCCCATTCAATGCCCTGAATTGGTCTGTTGAGTTCCTCTCGGCTGAGTTGTCGAGATTCGGAGTCCATATTTGGAAACTGATTTTCACAACTGGACTTATGAGTTGGTGTCTTGACTACATCCTGAATTTCGCTTGTAATGGTTGATTGCCCGGTGCTGGGAATTGACTATCTCCACATCTCGTCCTTGATTCGTACTCTAAGTACTTTCAGGGTCTGGATTCGGAAGGCACCACCATGAATGGTGGGATATGCAATTTTGCGAGCCTGGATACTACCCTGACCTCCACGCCATCTTCCAGAACATCTTTGCTAACTTCTTAATCACAGAGGACATTTACTACGGTCGCCGACCAACAGAGCACCGTCCAGTTCCCCGTCTTCCAGGGTGAGCGTGTCAACTGCGAGGACAACACCTCCCTCGGAGAGTTCACTCTTGCTCCCATTCCTCCCATGAAGGCTGGTGATGCCGTCCTCGAGGTCGTCTTCGAGGTCGACGTCAACGGTATCCTGAAGGTCACTGCCACCGAGAAGACCTCTGGCCGCAGCGCCAACATCACCATCTCCAACGCCGTTGGCAAGCTCTCGTCCACAGACATCGAGAACATGATCAACGACGCCGCCAAGTTCAAGAGCTCCGACGAGGCCTTCTCCAAGAAGCACGAGGGCAGGCAACAGCTCGAGTCGTACATCTCCCGCGTCGAGGAGATGGTCTCGGACCCCACCACCGCCATCCGCCTCAAGCGCGGCCAGAAGGAGAAGATCGAGGCTGCCCTCTCCGACGCCATGGCCCAGCTCGAGGTCGAGGAGTCCACCGCCGAGGACCTCAAGAAGAAGGAGCTCGCCCTCAAGCGCGTCGTCACCAAGGCTTTCTCCACCCGATAAACGTGCAAACCCCCCATGACGGACGAGGGAAGCACCAAAAAGCCTGGCCGCGCGCAGAGCTACAAAGGGGGGCAATATACCCATCCTTGCCCTTTTTCCCGCTTGCCCTGGCGCGGCCACCGGTTTTTTTCGCTGCGGAACGGAGTTTTTTCAGTGTTTTGCGGCATTTCACGAATAGACTTGGTGTGTGTGTGTGTGCGTGCGTATGGGTTCTTTCTCTCTCTCTCTCTCCTCCTCCCTTTTCCTTTTCCCTTAAGATTCTCATCGGCATTGATGGCACAAAAAGTATTGTATGTACTTCTCATGACGGGATGCCCTGACGATCTAATGGATGTCTTGCAAAGCAAAAAATGACGCATGCCTGGCGGAGAGATATAGTCGAGAGCGAGGGAAAGGAAAATTGAATGAACGTTCGATGTTATTATGCGCTTCTTTCTGAACGGACTCATGTGTTGTGTGCTTGCCGTTTCCAAGGTTCGTCTATCAACGCTGATGACTTGGTTTTATCATGCTCGAGATTGTCGAGTCATGCAAAGCTGCCATCCATGCCTCTTCACACTCGTGCCCTTTCCTACACCTTGAATACCGCCTTCTCCGTCGCAGCATCGACGAGTTTCTCCCCCGTCAGCACGCTCGTCGCAGCAATAACAATCCGACTCCCCCTCCCCTCCCCCCCACTCTCCGCCAACCGTCTCCCCACCCACCTCAGCGCCGCAATCTCCGCCCTCGTCACGCCCCCAAGGAAGAAGACAACCACCGTCTTCCCGCCGTCCCCGTGTCCACTCAGCATCTGCCGCGCCTTGAGGGCCTTCATCGCCGCGCCCCCGCTCTGCACCTCGTCAAACGTCGCGCCGCGCACGTACTTGCTCGCGTCCTCGAACATGCGGGAGCCCTGGGCGAGGGGATTGGAGGACAGCGGCGCGCCCGCGGGGGGCGGTTTGATGGTGTTGGCGAGCGAGTGTTTTTGGATGATGCTCTGCACGAGGCGGACGCTCAGCGGCGCGTACCCGGAGAAGGCGTAGCTGATGTCTGCGGGCTGCGCTTCGTTGACTTCGTCGTCCCACAGGCGGAGCGTCTTGCGCAGGGGCGTGTAGTTTGTTACGCTGCCGGGCTTGACCGACGTGCCTGTCCCGCCTGCGAGGGTGGCGCCGCCTCGCGGCACGAGGAGGGACATCTTCTCGAGCGATTGCAGGGTGAGGAGGTGTTGGGGCCCGTAGGCTTGGATGACGGCTCGCTTGAAGGTGTCGAGGTCTTTTGGGCGGATGCCGGCGTTGGTGGTGCTTTCTAGGCAGAGGAGGCGCAGGATGGTGGGGAGGGGGGTGCCGCGATCGATCAGCTCGGTGATGAGGTCGTGTTGTGTGGACGGGTCGGCGCCGGATGTGAGGTTCTGCTGGACTTCTAGACAGCGTGTGAACGAGTCTGTGCGGGTGTGTTTAATGATCTCTTCCGCGAGGGATGTGTGTAGCTTCAAGCTGGCCTGCTCAGCTTGGTATCCTGGAAGGCGGGCAACGAATTCGCGCAGCTCAGATGTGCTTTTGGCAGCGAGGCTGTTCCGCTCTGTGCTGGACTGGAGGCGGCGGGCGACTTTGTTAAGGAGCGAGCCGACAATGGCAAAGTTGGCGTCGCCTAGATCGTTGTACAGAGTATCCTTGGGATCGATCATGATCTTGCGCTTCATGCTGGTAGAACCTGAGCCAGTCTGCCCCGGCTGCGGTGCTGCACCGCCAATGATCGAGGAATCGACTTCTGTCTGGTTGGCAGAGATGTTGAACACTTCATCAATGAGACCCTCGTAGGTCAGCTGTGTAAGTAGCACGGTCGGGAAGTCAATCTCTCTATCAATAATGATCAGACTGTCGATAGTCGTACTTGGAGCTAGGCCAAGGAAAGAAGGACCTGTGTTGGTTGGAGCCTCGCCTGCAGCAACTTCGGTACGCATCTTGATGAGGAGGTCGGCAAGGCGCTTGCCATTATCGCCCTTACCAACGATCCGCGGGAAGAGGCCGTACTTGCGTTGTTGGAGCATGAGTGCTTTTGCTGCCAGGTAGATTGAAGTAGGGTCCTTGCGCTGGGAGAAATCAGCTGTAGTCAATCGAATCAATGCAGAGGCATACAAGGTAGAGATCAGACACCGCGTCGTCAAGTTCCAGCGACAGCACATCGTCGGCCAGAGGCACAAAGAACAGCGGCCACTCGCTGACACTCGCCTCACCCAGCACGCCCGCTTCTTCCAGCAGCTGATCCGAAACAAGCGTCCGTCTCGGCACCCAGAAGATGGAGAACTCATGCTCGATGTCGCTCTCTCTGCGTATGCGTTTGATCTGATCTGCACAGCATCAGCACCTGTCTCAACACCCACTAACCCACAGGAATCACATCAATCAGAACAGCACTCACCAGCAACTCTCATCACCGTAGTCGCCTTCTCCCCCCTGACAAGAAACACGACGTTCCGCTGGCTAGCATCGGCATTGTCGTTCTCGAGGAAGAAGGGCTTGTCCACGCCGTACTCCTGCAGCGTAGAGAACTTGACCAGCAGGTTCAACGGGCCGGCGAGCGCTTTCTCCAGCACCAGATTTTTCTTGCCGCGGATCTGTCCAATGCACAGTTAGATATTTTGTTCAACCCGTGGTATGGGTTTTGTTGGATTGGTTTTGGTTCAGGTTGGCTATGGCTTGGGAGTGGGTGTGTGAAGAGGAAGAGTGAGGCACCTACACCCTCAAGCAGTAGCAGCAGATCGCGCCGCGCTTTCTCGGTGATTTCGGCCGCGCTGAAGGGCGTCGCGGGCGCCATCTTGGTATTGATCAATTTAAGTGGCCTTTGTAGTTCTATACTACCGCACAGACATGACGATAGGATTCTTGTGGTATTGTTGTAGATGGTGATGAGCGTGCGAGGTTGGTGATGCATGCACGTGCGCAGAAGCTAAACTAGGCTGGGCGGTGTACGCCTTCACATTCGATGTATTGCTAGAATCTAGAGTTGGATGGGTCACGGTATTTAATAACTATATTGATCTCATGTGTCTCTTATACCTTGTTGTAGATTCATGGTTACTTGCTCACAGGGACCGCGTATATGGGAACATCAATGCGCTTCAGTGTAAGGTCAAGCTTTCATTCGCTCAGGCCAAGTATGCTAATATATGCTTTGATCCGCTCAAACTCTCAGAGCTCATTGTGAGGGGGGGCATCTTCGAGGACCTCGTCGATGTTGATTTGGATTGGCTCCTGATCGGCAACCTTCTCCTTGACTTCTCCAGACGCGATCAGGCTCTCAGGCAGCTTCTCCTTCTTACCCTCGCCCATGCGAATGGCATCGACCCACGATTCAAGCTCTTGAGCGCCAGAGGTAGTGCCGGGGTACTTTTTGAACCACGCGCGCTTGCCGTGGGTTGCAATAAGATCAAGGGTGTCGTCGGTGCCGAGGCCGAGCTCAGCGCGGAGCGTAGCTGCGAGCGGGTTCGAGGGTGGAACGCTGACGAAGGGGAAGAGCTTGGCGCCGTGCTTCTTGTGGATTGCTCCCAGCGTGGTGATGACAGACATGGCAGACATGGCAGCGTCAGAAGCATCGTCCGGAGGCAGGATGGCCAGGAGACAGGTCTTAGCCTGCTCGTTCAGACAAAGAGACTGGAGTCCAGCAGCATCTCCTATAGAGGGAATGGAGGGCCTGACCTCCTCAACAGGCAGCTCGACAGGGTCCGGGGTGTCTTCGGTCTTGACGTTCGGGTCGGGAGACGCTGACGCAGCGATGGGCTCCTCAACAGTCTCATCCGTGGCAGATGCAGCAGCCGACGAGGAATCGGCAGACTTGTGAGAAGCAGATGCCTTTGCGAACTTGCTGGAGGACTTGGACTCTTTCTTGCCGTCCTTCTTGCTAGCCTTGGACTTCTTCTCCTTGGGTCCGGGGCAATCAGGGTTTGGAGGCGCGACCTGGGAAAGGAACTTGACCATAGCAGCTTTCTCAACCTTGCCCTCGTGCTTGATGGGTTCCTCGGAGCCGGCGGGTACCAGGACGAGGGAAGGGAAGTCGGTGATGCCGTATTTCTCAACAGCGGCCTTCTCCGTCTTCTTGATCTGGGCCACGGAGACGATGCCGGAGAAGTCAATGGCAAGAGCCTTCAGCGTAGCGCTGACAACGCCCTTCTCGCTGAAGAGGATAGCCTTTGCGCCGTCCTTGTTCTCCTGCAGCCACTCGGCCAGGTTCTTGTCGGTGACTTTCTTGACGATGCTGGGGACCTTGTCCTTGACGGCGTCTACAATGGCTTTGGCTGAGCGCGGGCCCTCGTACGGCTCGACGATGGGTTTTCCGAGCTTCTTGCCGGGCCGCACGATCTTGAGGGTGGGGAAGCCCTGGACGCCCATCTGGCCACAGAAGGGCTTGTTCATCTCCTCATCGCAGTTGACGGCGGCGACCTTGGCGATGCCGGCGAGCGACTGGGCGGCCTTTTCGTAGGCGGGCTTGAGGTTCTTGCAGTGGCCGCACCACGGGGCGTAGAACTCGACGATCTATGACACGGTTAGGCTCTGGCTGGTGCCTCGTGTAGTGTGACGCACTGAAGTGTAGTTGGACTTGGCAATGAGCCTGTCGTAGTCGGTGCCGGCGATGTTGAGGACGCCGGACTTTTTGCTGTACATGCTCTCGGCCTGCGCATTGAGGGCCAGCGCGGCCGTGGCGGCGAGGTAGGTCGAGAGACGGACCATGGCTGGGAGGGCGAGCGACTGTGGGTTGGTGGAGGGAAGGGAGGGTCAGCAGCCGGTGCTTGTGGTATCGTGTTCACATTACGCCGGGTCAAATGCAACTTGTCCTCAAGGCGGCTGCAACTGAGGCTGCGGAAACAGCTGCCCATAGCTCGAGTGCGGGGCGAGCAGGGGTGGCTGCGTGGCCCATGACCACATGCCACATGCCTGCTACCTGGAGCTGCAGCACGTCCACCAGACTCGCAACCGTCCTGCAAGACTCGCCCTGCACGACTCCACACCACCATGGCTGACGCCGTCCCCGCCAAGCTCAAGTCGCTGCAGCTTGCGCCGTTTGCAAAGCGAGCGGCCCAGCTCGAGCGCTTCAAGCCCATTGTCACATACTGGCGTGAGTGCCCATTGCTGCTTGCGCCGCGCGCCTCGCGCAGCAGCTCACTGACGCCCCTCCGCAGTACGCTTCCACATGGTGCAGAAGATCATCGGCGCCGGACTGCACTCGGCCGACGCAGCATGCACCGCCTACACCACCGACCTGATGGAGAGGCTGGAGCAGACCAAGGCCGACATGCCTGGCGAGGATGCCCTGCTGGATGACGTCGCTGCGAGCGCGTACTGCGAGCAGTTTGCGCTGCAGACGTTTGCCAAGGGCGACAGGGACATGACCGAGAACAAGGTCACAGCCTCGACGGCAGACACGCTCATGGCCGCGTCGACGTTCCTGGACTTGCTCACCATCTGGAGGAAGGACGATGCCGAGATGGCTTCCAAGACCAAGTACGCAAAGTACCACGCCTTGCGCATCATCAAAGCCATCAAGGCGGGCGAGGACCCCAACGCGACCAACCCTGTGCAAGAGGTGGAACAGCCGCCATCGCCGCCGCTGCTTGACCCTGCCGACCCCGAGGTCCAGAGCATAGCCCAGGGCACATCGCAACCACCCGCCTCCAACGCACACCAACCATACGTCGAGTCGGCCCCCAATACCGACGCACTGCCGTCACCCAGCTTCTCAGCGCCGAAGATCTCGCCTCCACCCAACTTACCCACAGCACCTTCCGGTTACACTGCGAACGCACATGACGACGTGTCTCCCATCTCGCAGCCAGCAACGTCGCGCCAGGGGTCGGTGGCGTCAGTAGGCGGCGGATACTTCCCCAGAACAGAGGCACCACCGACCTTCACCTCGGACAACACTGCCCCTAGCCTGCCAACGGCGCCCCCGATCGACAATGACCCCTTGACATCCTCCCTAGAGCGCCCACATGGTACGACAGGGACGACAGGGACGACAGGGACGACAGGGACGACACCGCAAGCGCCTGGAGCGCCCGATCCATCTGCGTTTTATCAGAGTTCTGCGTCGCCTCCTCCGGTTGCCCAGCCACCGCAAGCTTCTCCACTGAACCCGTATGCGTCTCCACCTCAGCAGCCCCAGCAGCACTTCCCTGCTCCATCGCCGCAACCCCTTCAGCAGCCGTACCACATGCCTCAGACTACTGCGCCCTCCCAGCAGTATTCACCAGCCTCGCGTCAGAACCCATATGCTCAACCAGCGGCACCGCCACCGCCACCACCGCCAGCATCCTCGCAAGGACCCTTCCGAGACGATGAGGAATCGATCCGGCAAGCGCAGAAACATGCAAAGTGGGCCATCTCGGCGCTCAACTTCGACGACGCAGCCACCGCGGTCAAAGAATTGCGGATCGCGCTGCAAGCACTGGGCGCGCATTGAACATGATTTTTCGTAGTCGATCTCTGTCTGCATCGATCATCTTAAGCTCGTATATAGAGGGCTCAGTCTGTTGTATACCCCTGACGTCGTATAGAATATATTCTTAGGCTTCAACACGAGAAGGATCTCCACCAGCATGGATGTCTTGGGGTGACGTGTGCCTTCTTGCTCGCCCTGAGCAGTGTTCGCAACGTGGCAATCGAGGGGTACGCGCCCCCTCCTGCCGTCGGTCCGGTTCCACCGGAATCAAGCTCGCCACGATTGCACTGACAGAAGTCACGGCAAAGACACAAAGACTCGCCAGACACAATGCGCTTTGTCCACCGGCTCCACGCACAGTGGCCATGACACCCCAATCTAGACGCTGCAGTAGACTCGCATTCAGCAAAACCTGCAGACGCCCGATCAGACAGTCCGAAGAGACACGTCAAGCGTGCTGAATCTTGTCGTCCTTGGCCTGCATGTGCAAATTACAGGAGGTGACGACGCTTGGGGAGGCAGCCAACAGCCGTTTGGTTCCTGGCTGCCATGCCGAAAGCTAGTAGCGTTCTAGCCCGAGCGCGAGACCTCTGTAGCTGCCGGTGGATCCCCGCCCGCACTTGTACCATTCCGCGCGCCTGGGCTGCCCCACACGACACCACCACTACTACACAACTCGAATTCTGCACCGGCCTCCGCTCAGGAAAGTGTGGCGTGCGAGGCCTGTTGCACTGTTGCACTGTTGCACGGCTTGAAATGCCATGTCTTGCGCCGACAGCGCGCATGGCCGGGCTGACGTGCGTGGTTCACGCAGTGCGATAATGGAGATGCGTCGCAAAGGCCGTTCCTGGTCAGCCGGCGGGTCCCTGGAAAAATGTGTTGGTTCCTGCATGCAAGAGACGCAAGGCCAGCGAATCCGAGCTCGAGAAAATGCAAAATCCCGCAGGCTACTGCACACATGACTGCGTCCAGAGTTGCTCTGAACTGCGGTTGAGCGGCATGCATAACCGGACTTGCACGTTGGTCTTTGAAACACGACACAAGTCGCCGATGGCTTGCGCCAACCCACGCCAACACTCCGCGCGGACAACGGCAGGAGCTGGACCTGCGGGCCGTGCTTTCATCTCCGACTCATGGTACACTATTATATAGAAGCAATGTAGGCACTCGATGTTCGGTTCGAATTACAGCAAGACACTCTTTTGTCACTACACTCATTCTATTGATCAAAGGTGCTTCACTCTTTTCAGCACCCGTCACTCATTCCAACCCCAAAAATGTCTATCAAGTCCACTCTTTTCCTGGGCCTTGCTGCCCTCTCTGCCCTGACTGAGGCTGCTCCCACCAAGCGTGCCTCCGCTGGCAAGCGCGGTCTTGCCTTCCCCAAGCAGAACAAGGGCGTCGCTGGATCGACCTACACTCACGCCTTCAAGGGCTACGACCAGATCACCTGGATGTACGACTGGGAGGCTGTCATCGACGGCACCCCCATTCCTGGCCTCGAATACGTTCCCCTCCTCCACTCCAACCAGGACTGGTGCACCGCCGGCTGGGCCAACAACATTGCCAACGCCCAGAAGAACTACAAGGTCTCCCACGTCCTCTCCTTCAACGAGCCAGACCAGTGCGGGTACGTCTAACCACCCCTCCCCTAGTCCCCCTTTGCATACTAACAGTATCCAGCGGCGGCGGCTCCTGCATGTCCGTCTCAGACGCCATCACCGCGCACAAGAAATTCATCCAGCCCCTCGCTGGATCCCTCAAGATCGGATCCCCCGCCGTGACCAACGGCGCCGGCGAAGCCAAGGGCATCAACTGGCTCAAGTCCTTCATGGCCGGGTGCGCCGACTGCCAGATCGACTTTGTCGTCGCGCACTACTACGCCTGGGACAAGGCCGCAGACTTCAAGGCCTACCTCACCAACTTCCACGAGACCTTTGGCAAGCCCGTCTGGGTCACCGAGTTTGGCGTCACCGAGGGCAACGCGCCCCAGTTTCTCAAGGAGGTCCTTCCCTGGATGGACAAGCAGGACTGGATCCAGAGGTATGCGTGGCACATGGCTGCCCCTACCACCGGTGAGGGCGGTCTCAAGTTCCTGCTCAACGAGTCCGGGAGCGGGCTCAACGAGGTTGGTCAGGCTTTTGCTTCGTAAGCGCTGGGAAAGCTGGAGGCGCTGGCGAGGCGCGCGTGTGATGTGATGTGTGCGCAAGGCGCGCGCTTAGCGAAACAGAAAGGGTGGTTGTTCGTTTCTTAGATACCCGTTATAGAATCTACTCTATGCATTGTTCTACGCAATACGCTTGTCCTTTTTCTCGTTGTTTCTCTGTGTGAATGCGGCTTTGTATGTTTCGTGCTGCAGCTTTGTTGGCCTTGTACACGCGCATAAGCGAGACATGAGATGAGTTAACCTTAGTACCACAAAGCACGGCGACACATCCATCGACACAAACACACACGCACCGCCAGATACAGCGGCGGCGTTGATACTCTTTGTGGATCCACCCATCAGCAGAAGACAACGCAGTCCCAAGCCGCATCTCCTCTCCAGCCACTCATCGCAACCTTTCCACCATCTTCTCCCCACCCCATTCCCTCGCCGCAGATGTAAACCCCCCCCCCCCCCCCCCCCCCCCCCCCCCCCCCCCCCCCCCCCCAAACCCCCCCACCCCCACCCGCCCCCCCCCCCCACCCCCCCCCCCCCCCCCACCCCCC